>JAOQMQ010000194.1:24448979-24464764 GCA_027563845.1 Erythroxylum subrotundum
AATTCAATTTTTATCCTTACACACTCTCATCAATTTTATATGCCCAGTTAAGACCATAGTACTGGGCTCTGATACCATACCTGTTGGAACCCGTATTCGGATATCCAACCTCTTACTAAAAACCCTTGACTAATCCGAAAATCTCGATATAATTTTTTTTTTCATCTTATTCATCTTAAAATCCATTTGCATACTAATTTGTTCTCATGCTTCTTATTCCAGCTCAGTCAAATTTGCATCCTTCATACTTATACATGAATCGGGTCTAAACCGGAAGATGAAACGAAAGAGCGGAAGCAAAAGCAAATCAAAGGCTCAGAATCGAAAGCAAAACAGACTGAAACGAATCGAATCGGATAACAAAGTATGGAAACAACTGAAAACGGAAGCCAAAGCGAACATCTCGAAGCATAATTCAATTAGGTCAAAGCAACAAGACAAACGTGAGGCTAATTCCGACAAAATTCAATTAAGCTAATAATTGGATATTTTTGCAAGAGAAGGGAGAAAACTTGATGAGAAATCACTGGTTCGAATTTCGGGTGAGTCAAGGGTTTTTAGTAGGAGGTTGGATATCCGGTAACGGGTTCCAACAAACATAGTATATCTTTTTATTTTTTTTACATTAAAGGTAATATTATTAAGTAATTTTCTAATTCCAATTTTATTTATGTTAAAGGATGGAACTTTGGTTCACATTATCATTTTTTGTTTAGTTTAATATCTCAATCTACTTTTTTTAATAGTAAGAAAGAATGAAGTTATTCTTTTTCCAACAATCATTGTAATTTTTATTATACCTAATCTTTATCATTTACATAAATAAGCACTTAATCATTTGATAATCTTGTACATGCAGGGCATTATGTATAAAATCCTTTATATATAAATCCTTTTAATTATCAAGAGGAAAATGTTTTAGAATTAAAAAAAACCTTGTAATCTCCGAACAAACTTGAGGAACAATTGAAATTCCTTCAAATCAAATTTTAATTAAAAGAGCATATTTTATCAAACATTTGGTGTGCATTAGCCTATTCATCCCTAATTCAAGACAAATTACTAATTTTTTTCATCATTTTCCAACAAATACACAACCCATCATTAACAATAAGTTAATTAACAACCAAAATCAAAAACAAACTTCATATGAACAAAAAAATTCAACCACATATTGTTATTCATCAGAGAAAGGAGAGGACAAAGAAGAGGGCAATATCTTGAGTTTAGACCGTCGGAGAAGACGACATCAGAGACGTACCAGCTCCACAGCAACAACGCATCTCTAAACGATGACAATGGCAGACGGAGGCGGCAGATGGAGGAGGAAGACTATTTTGCAGGTGCAAAACATAAACAAAATGACATTGTTTTGGTTATGATTAAAACGATTAAACAAACAAAACGACGTCGTTTTAATTAAGGTATAAATGTTTAAATCTATAGTGCAAAACAACGTCGTTTGATTAAAACCCGTACGACATTGTTTTGTTCATGAGGCGAAGACGTTCTTAAGTTTACCAAAACGACGTCGTTTTGGTATTAACGAAACGACGCCGTTTTGTTCGTCAAGGTTTCAACGTTTTAGTTTCATCAAAAATTAACCAAACGACGTCATTTTGTTAGAGTTAAAAGTCGACGACGACAAAGATTTTTACCGACGGTAATATCTGTCGATACACCTTTTCTTTCTAATTTAGTGACATAAATTTCTATCCCCGCTAAAGTAATATTTTCAATCGACATTACCGACATCTATACTCTTTCCGTCGGTAATTGCCGGCAGTTTTTTTACCGTTAGTAAATTTCCGTTGCTAATTTAGACTTCTCTTGTAGTGCTTGAATAACTTTTATTGTCAAAAACCAATCAATTTATCAAAATTTTCGTAAATTAACAAGTTCTTATAAACTAAAATAAATCAAATAATTTTTATTCAAATAATCTCTTTAAATCATATTTCAAATTTTTTAATTTTTTTAATATTTAATCAAATTTATGGCGATTTAATACCACTTATATCTTAAATCTCTTGTTTTATCAGTTTAGCTTTCGATCCGTTTTTTTAAACATCGAGTTATATTACATCATTAAGGTGATTATAAATTTAGGGTAAATCACAAGTAATTTAAAAAGTTAAACAAGAAGCTAGATCAAGAGACAGTAATCTCTAATCTCCTTGCAAACAATTTGTTTAAGACTCCAACCTCGCGTTACTTGGTCACATATTCAAGTTTTCAAGTTTGAGAGTGATCGGGTTTGAATTTGACAAATTCTTTTTGGAATTGACTAATTTGATAAAATTTGAACTTTAATTAACAATTAACCAATAAAAATTGCATTAATTATGATTTAGGTAGGTAGGGTTTAAAAAATATATATTTTAAAGTTCAAGTTAATTTTAAAATTTAAATTTTCGAATTAATTTGGCTTAAAATAGTTTAATGAACTTAAAATAAAATAAATCCAATTATTTAAAATTAAGCATTACTTTAAAAATTTCAAATTTTACTCAATTCATATTAGATTTTAAAGTGCTTATAAAAAAATTAATTCGAGTTTAAACTATTACTATTTGTGCTAATTTGAAACCAAACTCTATTGTTTGGATTCAATTGAGTTGGGGCTTAAATTCGGACCTAATTTTAATCACCTTCACTTAGTTTGAAGGTGCACTTTCTGTAATCCCTTATTTTGTTGCAAGCAGTGTTTAAGACTATCATCTCATGCCACTTGGAGCTTGAAACGAATTGCTTTATGAAATAAAATACAAAGACAGCAAATGAATAGCTTCCAAGAGTACTGAACAACTCCATAGACCAAGCTCAGGTTCTTACATTGAATTTCTGACTCAAGCCCTTGAAATGAAGAAAACTGGGTGAGTCAACCCAACAATTCGCATCTCTTCCTCTATCAAGACGCTTCATCATCTTTGTCCTGCTCCAAGAATCTAACAACTTCAAACAAAAATGTTAATCCTTCTTTTTAATGCTTCTGAATTTCATATAATTTTAGGACCAAGCCGATTCTTGTCTTGTCTTCGAACAGGAATCTCCTTTAAGCTGATCTTGTCTGTGCGTACGAGGTTGGCAAGTACACACTTATATCACGACACGCGACCCACTAACGACGTCGTACCCGTGGCAGATTCCCCGCCCGCGTTGTCAATTTTCTGAGGCTTCACAACGGAGCCGTTCCCGAAGGAAAGGAACATCGGACTCGTCGTGAGTCGCCATATCTGCCACCCCTCGCCGTTCTTGTTGTACACTTTCCTAAACCGCCACTCCTTCGCCGTATTGAACGTCGTCGACCTCTTGAACGTCGCCTTAGCTATCAAATGCTTCCTTACCTCCTCCGGCAATCTCAACCTGTACTTGTCCTTACTGTCCTTTTCAACCGCTATCGAATGCCCCGTCGAATGAGATTTCAGGTAGGTGGGTGTGTCATCGGACCTTGTTGTTGGTCTGAACTCTCCGTTTTGTCCTTCGTTAACGGTAATTGCAACCTCCTCCCGAGTTTCGGGAGGCGGTACTGCGATGTTCTGTTGATTCGTCTCTGTTGTTGATGTTGTTGCTGCAACTCCTGAGTTCACATCAATGGAGAGATCGGCTCTGCAAACCGGACACGTTACGTGGGCGGCGAGCCAAGTATCGATGCACTGGGCGTGGAAGACATGATCGCATTTCGGCAACAAACGCAAGGTCTCTTCGTCTTGAAACTCGCTCAAACAGACCGCACAGGCCATGATTTCTCTCCCGAGTTTGACCGCCTTAACTTCGGAGTACTCGAAAACCGGTAAAGTCTCGATGATGGCGGGGTCGAGGCCCCGCTGCTTCCGCGGCAGCTGGATTTGGGCCAGAGCGACGGAGTAAGTAATCCCGACGCGTGTGCGGGAGCAATTCCTGAGGCAGATGGAGACGAGGGAGATGAGAAGGACGACGGCGAAGAGAGCCGTCACGAGTACCGTCAATGTGGGGTCGATCCTGCGGCTCCTGTAAGCGCCGTTCGGATTGTCGTTGAATTCGTCGGCGGGTGGCTGAGCGTGGGTGGAGGAGGAGCATGATAGCAGCAAGAAGAGGGAAACGTTGAACCATTTGATTCCATGATGAGGAGCAACCCAACGGTCTAGATTATTCTTCCTCATTTATGTAACCACGAACTCTACCGCCGGTCAACGACAGAGTCAAATTGTGTTCTTTTTTTCTTTGACTCTCTTCTTTTTTCCCCCCTCCTTTTCCCTTTTTTTTTTCTGTTACAAAATTTTGCATTCGAAGACAGAAAAATCAGGAGAGAGAAAGACGGAGGTTGAGAGAGGGCTTTTTTAGTTAATATTTTCAAATATACAAAAATATATATTTGAACTAATTTTAGTTTTGACTTATTTTAAAAATTGACTTTATTTATTAAACTAAAATTTAATCTTAATTCGATGATAAATATTTTAACACATTACAAAATAACGTAATTAAGAGGTAAGTGATACATGTACTTAAAATATGATATTTTTAACCTCAAGGCGTGAGTTGGTAAGCTGTTATTTTGATTTAAGTGAGGTGGTGGGTTCAAAACGCTTTCATGTAAGAAGGTACTTTTAAGTCATCTATTTAAATTTATTGAAAATATAATTTTATCATATTATTCAATCTTGTATTTTTTATCATCGTCATCGTCACATTCAATTTAAAGTTTTACAATAAAATAAGGTTTGAAAAGATATGATAATACACAACTTTGTTCTTATATAATAATTCAATCTTGTATTACTAGTTTTAAAAATTTTATATATAAACAATAACAATAACATGATAATACGCAACTTTACTTGTAATTAGTAAGGAAATTGTCTTAATATAACAAAATTTAAAATTTAAATGTAACTACAATAAAATAAAAATAAAAATAAACATCTTTTTAAAAATAACCTAATTGTGTTAAAAGGTTCTATTTTTTTTTGTCTTCAAGTTCTTAGGAGCCAAAACGAAATGTGACATTTGCGCCAGAACAGAGCAATCTCATTGGTCAGGCCTTAGTATCCACGGATCGCGATCCGTGTGCCTTTTATTTTACAGATCTCAACCGTAGATTTTCAATTAATCTAATGGCTGGGAATCCTTTCTTCATAAATATTCAAACTTTCTCTTCCCGCCTTTCGCTATAAATGCATCCCCGCATTTCGGCTCCTTCACAGCAACAAATTTTCCTTCAGTTTCTAGCTAACGAAACAAGCCTTTCCGCCTAAATTTCTCATCTCCAAATGGCTCGTACGAAGCAAACTGCTAGGAAATCCACAGGAGGCAAGGCTCCAAGGAAGCAGCTGGCCACCAAGGCGGCGAGGAAGTCTGCTCCTGCGACGGGAGGCGTGAAGAAGCCCCACAGGTTCAGGCCGGGAACGGTGGCCTTGAGAGAAATCAGGAAGTATCAAAAGAGCACTGAGCTCTTGATCAGGAAGCTGCCATTCCAGAGACTGGTGAGAGAAATCGCTCAAGATTTCAAGACTGATCTAAGGTTCCAGAGCAGCGCCGTCGCGGCCCTTCAAGAGGCGGCCGAGGCATACCTTGTTGGGTTGTTTGAGGACACCAACTTGTGTGCTATTCATGCCAAGAGGGTCACCATTATGCCTAAGGACATACAGCTTGCTCGCAGAATTAGAGGCGAAAGGGCTTAGCTTTGATTGTCTATGAGTCTCCCTTCTAAATCTCTGTTATGTATTTCTCACGTTTTTAGATAGTTATTTGTTGGGAAATCTATATCCTGTGTAATGGGAATGGAGATTGAATTGAAAATGTCACTGTAACTGATGGATTAGGTAATGCAATTTACATGTTTGTGAAAAGGTCTCTGTGAGTAGCAAATGAATCTTCCTACAATAATAACGACAACAATCCAAATTCGAACTCGAACTGGCCCAATACAAGTATTCTCCAGAAATCGTCACGGCCCATAAATCCAATTATAACGGGTCATCTATTCGGATTAAATTCTATTTCAAGTGGAGGCCTCATGAATTGGTACCTTGGAGACAGGTGGAGCAGGTGCGTAACTATCCGTCCAATCTTTATTCTTCATGATTGATTCCTTAGCTGTATGGTTTATTCTATCTACCCTGATTAGCTAGTTAATTTATATGTTCTTTTGGGATTTCTGGGTGTTGAAGATTATAATGAATCTCAAAAACTTAAATCAAAAGCACCACAGTGAAATTGGCAGTGGTTTTGTCCCAGCAGCAGGATTCTGACAATGAGATGGCACACATTGTTTTGTCTCAGCTGCCTATGTAAGATTAGAGCTATTTCCAAAAGTTGCCAGACAGAATATCAATGTGCTTATATCTTGTGGACTCTTTTAGTGAAAAGTGCACATTTTTGTGTGATGGTGGTCCCTTCTATAATTGCCGCCCAAACGATACCCTGAAAGAAACATCCACTGCTTTGAAATTCCATCTTTTGTTGATACCCACATTGATAAATTCCACTTTCTTCTAGTATCTTAAACAATTTTAGTAATTAGTGTCATGTTGGGTTTGGTAATTAGTTAGATTCGTCGTGGTCGGCTTTTGGAAGAATAAAATCAAGTGAAAGATGAGGAGGTATTGAACCACCCAAGGAGTAGCTAAAGTTACAGGGGATTCCTTAAATAGCAAGTGTTTCAGCTTAAGGTGATATATAATTTTTTTTAAGTAAGAAAAAAGTGAGCAAATCTCACAAAGACCGAAAACTATCTAACATAAGAGATCCTTATTAAATCATAATCAAGCCATATACCAATATTAGGAGGGACTTACCTTAAAACATGAAAGTCAAGAGAAAAATCAAAAGCAAGATGAAAAAGGGAGTCAGTTTCAAAGTTTCCTTTTCTGTAAATGTGAGTGAGTTTCACATTATGGAATCGTTGCAATAAGTTTAGAATTTTGGCAACGAGAGGCAAACAGACTGAATTTGCTTGAATACCACCGGTCAACATCTTAACATCAATATCATTATCACATTCAACAAGCATATCCAAATAGGCAAGTTTATGAGTGAGTTGAATACCATAATAGAGAGTCTACAACTCAGCGCGAAGTATTGAACAGCGACCCGTTTTGAAAACAGACCTATGTTTCCAGCGACTATTATGATCACGAATCAAACCTTTACTTGCAGCAATTCCCGTGGAGGCAGCCAAAGAAGCATCAGTGTTGAGCTTTATAAAAGGGGAATGCGGACATTTCTAAAAAATTAACCTTGAAATTGAAGGACTAATATTCTCCGAAGGCAACTTGTAGAAGGTATCTTGAATCAATTTAGCTTCAGAAATAGTACTCTGCAAGGTATTAAAAATGGAAGAAACACTAGAATTAAACACTCTGTCATTCCTTCGTTTCCAAAGGTTCCAACAGCCTAAGCTGAAAATAGTAGGCCAACTAAGATGATCATGAAAGAGATGGGAGCTTTTCATGTTCAATAACAACCAATCTTCTAGATTAACATTCCAGAAGGAGCTCAAATTATTAAAATCAGTAAAAAGATGCCAGAATTGAACATCAACCTGACAATCCCGGAGAATGTGTAGAAGGGTTTCAGGCTTGTCGTTGCAAATATCACAACTCTCAGAGTCACTTAAATGTCGTCGTTTTCCTTCATTGTTGGTTAATACTCCATTGTTTAGGGCTAGTCAAAAAAATATTTTGATTTTTTGAGGGCCTTGCCACTTCCAAATCAGGTTCCAAGGAAAGTTATGAGAAGAAATATAATTTTCAGAAAGAAAATAATATGCAGACCTCAAAGTAAAAACTCCTGAAGAAGACAAACCCCAAAAAAGGGAGTCCTTACCACAAGCATCGGTGGGTACAAGAGTAGCAGCAATAAAGGAGCAGATTGAAGTGGGGAGCAACTGAAAAAAATACTCCCATCTTCAATCTCCATCATCAGTAACAAGAAAAGACACAGTTTTATCAATCATATTATCCAGAATAGGTCCATTAGCTGCATGCAACAAAGGCTTGGAGACACCCAACAGCTATCTATGTTTCCAAAATTTGACCGTGCTCCCATCACCTAAGGCCCAGAAGGTGATAGAAATCACAGCATCCCAATTCGCAGTCACCAAACGCTATAGAGGAGTACAAAAAGCAAGAGCAACAATATTATTTGGGACATCAATGCTGAATTTGTATTTAGAACGAAGCACTTTAGTCCATAGACTATTAGAATCTATCAACACATGCCATCCAACTTTCATAGCATATGCTTTGTTAACTAAACGAAGATTCCTCAAACCCAAACTTCCAGCTCCTTTAGAATGCTGCACTTTATCCCAAGCAACTCGAGACAGACTTCTTTTGTCATCTTCCTTTGTCCATATGAAACTCCTGCTGATTTTTTTCTATCCCATCATAAATAGTAACAGGGATCTTAGAAGTTTGCATGGCAAATGACGTCATTGAAAACAAAGATGAATTTGCCAAAGTAACACGACCTGCAAGGGAAAGACGACTAGAATTTCAGCTCAAAAGTTTTGCCTTCATTTTATCAAGGATATACCCATAGCTCTTCTTAGTGACCCGAGAATGGAGGAGAGGGACTCCTAGGTATTTCCCCAAGTTATTAGTTTCCTGAAACTCCAGAGTAGCCCTTAATGATCTTCTCGTAGACGCAGGAACATTTTTTGAAAAAAAGACCTGAGTATCTTGAGAGTTGACTCGTTGACCTGAACAAGCACAGAAGTCTTGGAGGACCCCTTTAACAATATCAACCTGAGTATTATTAGCTTTAGCAAAAAGGATAAGGTCATCAGCAAAGAAAAGATTAGTAAGCAAAGGACCATCTCGTCTAAGCTTGATAGGTTTCCAATTCCCTTCATCAACAGAGTTACAAATGCCATGGGATAATCTTTCCAGGCATAACATAAAGAGGTAAGGAGATAGGGGACACCCTTGGCGTAGACCTCGAGTCGGCAGGATGTGATCCGTGATGCTACCATTCCATAAAAGTTGCATAGAGCTACCAGAAACATACTTCATGATAGTATTGATAAGGGCTTGAGGTATTCCTACCTCATGAAGGGTATCAAGTAAAAATTCCCACCGAAGTCTATCGTACGCCTTTTCAAGATCAACTTTTATTGCCATACAATCCCTTTTCGAACTCATGGTTCTCATAGAGTGAATGACTTCCTAAGCAACCACAATATTATCAGTAATGTGTCTTCCTGGAACGAAGCTAGTTTGAGTTGGCCCAATCACTTGAGGCATGATCATCTTGATTTTATGAGCAATGGTTTTAGTGATTAATTTATACACTACTGTGCAGAGAGCAATTGGCCTGAACTGATCAATTTGCTTGGGAACCTCCACTTTAGGAATAAGACATAACAAGGTCTTATTAATATTAAGATCAATATCTCCTCCGGCAAAAATATTTTGACTTCATTGCACACATTCCTGCCTACGATATGCCATTGGGACTGATAAAAACCTGCTTGATACCTATCAATACCTGGTGCTTTTCAAGGCTTCATATCGAAAATGGCTCTTCTAATATCCTCATCACCAATAGGTTGGTTAAGAAAGTCCACTGTATTATGGTCGCAAACAGGGAAACTTCCTCTGATAGGATAAGATGGTTGGAGTGCTATATCATCTCTTTACAACCTACTAAAGAACTGCAAAGCAGTGTTCTGAAGAGTCTCCTGGTGACTCACCCAGTTTCCCTCCTCATCCTTGAGAAATTCAATCCGATTCTGCTTCCTCCGTTTAACAGTTTTCATGTGAAAGAAGGTAGTGTTGCGATCTCCCCATTTAATCCAATCTCTACGAGACTTTTGCATCCAAAGGAGTTCCTGTGAAGAATGATATCCAGGTCAGCTTTGAGCTGATTATAAGTATTCATCAGATTAATCGATGGGCGCATATCCAGCTTACGCTCCACATGAGCAATCCTATATATCAACTGGTTCTTAATTATGAAAATATTCCCAAACACTTCAGAATTCCAGACCTTCAGATTATCGGTCAATTTTGAGAGAGAAGAAGATAACTGAGAATGGGAACTATTCTTCACAAATTCACTAAAATCAGCATGAGTTAACCAAGCCGTAACAAACCGGAAAGGTCTGCTCGCCAAAGAAGGAGAAAAACTGCACGTATGCAAAAGTAAGGGACAATGATCAGAGTGAATACGGGGGAGGTGGGTCACAGTAGCTTCCGGAAATGCCAACCTCCAGTGAGCGTTACAAATACCTCTATCTAGTCTCTCCTAAATAAAACCTCTGCGCCAAGTGTAATCCGAACCTTTGTATCCTAGATCAATCATATTAGTGTCTTGAAACTAATTAGAGAACTGCCTGCTTACCCCGGTTCGATTAGGAGACCCCCCTTTCTTCTTATGAGAATAAAGAATGGCGTTGAAATCACCAATTAGAACCCAAGGGAAGGAAATAGCAGTATTGAGATGAAGAAGAGACTCCCATAACTTAGCACGACAAGATGGAGTAGGATGCCCATAAACAACAGACAGAAAAAATATAAACTTATTATTCTGAGAGACCAAGATGAGAACAAATTGTTGATTACTGATCACCATCTTAATTTCATAAAAATCATCCCAAAGAATCCAGATACCCCCAGAAAAGCCCGTTGCTTCAACCCGATGAGAAAAAGGGAGACCAATTCTACTAATACATCTATCAGCTTTAAGTCCACTGATTCTCGGCTCAAGAATAATAACAACATGAAAATTATGTTTCTTGATGAAACACTTCAGAGTTCTCACAAATTGGGGCTTGGCCACCCCTTGACAATTCCAAGATAAAATAGTCATTAAAAGGAATAGAGGGTGGAAAGGATACCTCGTTAATCCCGCAAATAAGGATCCACATCATCATTCTCACAAGTCATAAATTCCTCAATATCCTCGTCTAAAGACAAGTTATTGTTAGCTCAAGTTCTAGTATTTGCTTCCAAGATGGGAGCATCCACAATCATGGAATCATCCGGTGGTCTTCCTAGAAGCTGCTCACTCAAATTATCATCAGCAAGGACTACGCCCAAATCGGTAGACATAGAAACAGCTTCCTTGGTAATGCCAGGCTTAGATCCCATAACTTTAGATGACGTGGAGTCAGCCGTTCCCACAACAGAATGATTTTTCTTGTTCAAAGTAGAAAGGAGGTTAACAATGTCTTTGTCCAAGGCATGCCTATTTTTGAAATCAAAGAAGTCTCCTAAAGTGCGCTTAGTGATTCTCTCTTTAGTGGATGGTCCTACATTTTCTTTGTGAGAGGAGTAAGATGAGTCCCTATTACTTCCATACTTACGGCCCAAACTTCTTCCTCTGTTCGATGAACCCCTTGCCCCACGTGTGAGAATAGAAGGCCCTTGTCGTGAAGAATCATGCACCGGATTAGTGTTTCTAGAAATACCCTTAACAGATTCCTCGTTACCTCCTAAAATCTCGACATCCTTTTCAGCTAAAACTGAATATCTGGAGCCTTGATTCTCATCTTGATCCTTGAACCCATGATTTTCGCCCTGAATACTCGGTTTCCTCTTCCGCTTCTTAACCACCATCCACGGACCGAAATCATATTTCCTTGCCTTTGAATTTAATTAGAATTTAGGTTTTGATGATTTTATTAAAGTTCTACATTTAAAAATTTTGAAACTCTAAATTAGTTTGAACTTGCTCAGTTTAGTTTAAATTTGTTTGTATCTACTTGAATTCAAAATTTTTATGATTACGATTTAATTTGATTTTAGTTTAATTGTGTTTTGAGTTAAAGTTCGATTTTTTAAAATGATTTTGAAATATATGATTGGTCAGCAATTATCAATTTTAGGAACTTATTTACTTTGTGCATATTTAAGAGAAAAAGGTGAAGGTCTCTCCTTGGATATTGGAGTCTAAGGGGGTGAGCTCAAGAACAAGCTTTCAATTTTGAGGCAATGTTGTGTTCATGCACGCATGGAAAGGGAAAAGGCAAAGCGACATGAGTGGAGAAAACCAGGCTAGAAAGCACAATCACCCCTCTAATTCGCTTACACCATGTACACTTTTTGCCTCTCAACGACAAAGTCCTTGTCCCTCTTGGCACATGGAGGTGGTCTTCATATTCTTCAGAACAATCCAAGAAGATGAAATCTAGTGTTTAGTGCTGTTGGGGTCTTCCTTTTGTGTCCTACGTTACCAATGAAAAGTAGGGTCTCCAAGTGGCATAAGTGTTGAAACTTGCGAACTCCTCTTTGAACTTGCACAGTAGTTTGTTTTGTAGGTTTTCGAGCTGTATGTTAATGTATGTATGTATGTGCTGTGTTCAGCTCAACAATCTCCAAAAGGGTTACTAATCATTTAAAGATTGGCTTGCCGACCAGTTCATAATTGCACGGAAGTATCAAGTCATGTCTTTGATTAAGTCCTCAATGATTTCTTTTACTTTTTCCCAAAAATCAAGATATTTAGGTGAATTGATTCATAGAAAATGTAAGGGTTAGTTATTAATTATACCATAAAGTTTCCTCCAAAATTTGTATATTAATTAAAAAAGTATAAGAAATAGACTTTTGTGGTACTTTATAAAACTTTAGAAAAATTCTTTTAAATTTCAGTGTTATGAATGGACTATTCAAATATTATTAATATTGTAATTTAATTTAATTTAATTTAATTTTTAAATTTAATTCAAATCAATGAAATTTAATTTAAATTAATAATTTAAAATATTATAACAAATTATTAGTTTTAGTTGAAATTAATTAGTTCAATTATAGTTTAAAAATTTGATTGAGTTATCATATAAATAGCATGTGAATAATAAAAATTTAATATTTATGATAAGTGTATTTCATTATTATTTTTAACTAAAGTTTAAGAGAAATAATTTTTATAAAAAACTAAAAATTAAGATTATTTTCGAAACTTTTGGAGATTAAGGAATTTTTTTAAAAATTTCTTAAACTACAAAAGAAGTTTATGTCTTTTACTCAAATAAAAAATATTCAAAATTTTGAATTATATACTATAAGTTATATAGTAATTAAAAATAAAATTACAATAAATCCTAATATTGATTCAGAATATAGCAAATGTAAATTAAAACTATAAAATACCCAAAAATTGAATAAAGGCCAATTAATTTCAATCCTTAGTGTTATTGAATTGAGATATCGGCTAAATTGCACCACATTAACACCCTAATTCCTGTTTTAAAGGTCAAGTTTGTATTTGAAAAAGAATCGAAGGGGTGATTGTTTTGCAAAAATTTTGATTTGATTATAGTTACTTGTAAGATTCTGGCGCAGTTACTTGTAACTGTATATGTCGGTTACTAGATATAAAGTAATTGTATCAACAACTGTTAATTTTTCAGTACAAACAAAAATAGAAAAATAAATATAAAATTAAACATAACAATATTGAAATTTTGTAACACACCTTGCTTACGTTTGCGATGCCTTCACCTAGGTTAATTTTTTTACTAACGACAATATTTTTATACAAGGCTTTACTGAGCAGTCACCATTCAACCCTTGACACTATCCCTCGTCCTCACTACCCGTAAAATAATTTCACACCCAATAGTACGAACGCTTCGTACTAACTTCAATAGAGGATTTTTCTCAACAGTCTTATAACGAAAGAACAATAAACAAATAACTCAAGTGATTAAAATAATAAAGAACGAAAACTGAATACACTTGAGATAGACAAGAATAACTTTGTGATGAATTCTGTTCCTCTGAAATGGATTTGAAAATTATTGACAAAAATTGACAGAATCACGCAATACTCTAAACTACCTTACGATAAAAGTTAATACATGCTCGTGAACCATCTGGAAGATTTCACACCCATGCAACTCATCAACACCATATCCGTTATTCCAGCCAAGATGATTATAACGACCAACCAAGCTCACCATCGTTTTAAAACAACCATGCAGCACACAGAAAAATCAAGAATTCAGCAGTAGTGACACGTACCGAAAGAGATCAACAACGTGAGTCACTCCAAAAGATCAAAAGGCTTAGCCGTGAGTTACTTCAAGCCATAGACAAAAAGATTTTCACGCTCACGTCCAAAAATCAATCAACTAATTAAAGAAATGGCAGCACCAAGATAGAATTCTCATTCTTCCATCAAATTGACAAATAACCAACAGGTAAGCTCGTAGCCGTAATCACCAAAACAAAACAAATAGACCATGGCCTTACCTGACACACACTACTGTAGCTAACACCCAAAGAGCAATCACTAGATAACCCACGTGAGAAGTCCAAAAAAGCAGTGTATGCACATGTTAGTGAATATATAAAATCAATTAAGTTGGCCTCACACAACAGCTTAAGCTGTTGTGGCATAAACGGTTACTCAACATGGTATCAGAGCCTTTGTGACCAAGTGGTCGTGAGTTTAAATCCTACCACCCACCTATTATTCAGCACAAGATAGAGTGAGTCTGTGCAAGTTTCAAGCTCAAAGGGCTTTCACTTGAGGGGGTGTGTTAGTGAATATATAAAACTAATTAAGTTGGCCTCACACAACAGCTTAAGCTGTTGTGGTGAAATGGTATTGTTGGTTTTTTCTTTGACATCTTATTGTGGCCACATATTGTTATATTAATCTGGGGATTTGTTTGTTGTTCATTGATGTTGGTTATGCTGTCCAAGTGGGAGAATGATAGAATTTTATCATAATTGTGGACTAGCATAATAAACATAATTGTGTACAAACCCCGATTAATTAGATGTCAATGGTAATTCTCTCTTTAACGTGTCATTGGGCCTGTGTTCATGGGCCTGCTATGATGGGTAGGCTTGGCCCATGTATTATAAAGCACAGGAGGCCCTACTGCTAGCCAACCTTTAAATACAGTCGCCCCATTGAAAACTGTATGTGTTCTTTTGCTGTTTAAGGTTTGGAATAGCAGTAGTAATTCCTCTGCGTCTTGATCACATCGTTTCACGGAAAACTATAATGGATTCAATGTTTCCCCAATTTCCAGGTATTTATTCATCCAATTATTAAATATGGTATGTTACGATTCTAAGGTTAATTACTTGTGTTGATTAATTATGCAATTAATCTATAATTTCGTGTTACACTTTCTTTCAATTCGTATCAGAGCCAATTAACCCTAATTGTGACTGTTATTTTGGATAGTTTTGAGATTAATTTCGTTTTCAGTTTTGTTAAATTTTTTCTGTGAAATCGTTTTTTTGGCTGATGTCGATTGGTTTCGTTTTGATGTCCAAGTATGTAGTAGGTTGTTCAATTTGCTGTTGTCTTTTAAAACCCCAAGAACTCGACGAACCGAACCCATTAATGTTTTCTTTCGATTTTTCCGATTCTTTTCAGTAGCTTCTTTCGTAAAATTTATTGATGGTTTTGATAGATCGTGAAATTCTGAATCTATTGACACAAATTTCGTTAAAAACGGATCAAAATTGAGAGGGATACATCGATTTTTCTTAACCGGGTCGCGAACCGGGTCGGGCGACCCGGATACCAGGCTAGCGGGCGGAGAAGAAGAAGTCCGACCCGCCAGACCCTCGCCCACGCGCCCTGGTGGCGCGTGCGGGCGCGTGCGGCTGCTTCCGGTGGTCATTTTCCCCAAAGTTTTTCGTACTTGCTCCACTTGTCCAGTACTATTTTATGGTATTTTTTCTGAAATTTTTGGAAAGCTATAATTTTTATTTTTATTTTTCCCGAATTTTAAAATTAATAAAACTATATTGTACTCTCCGAATTTTTTCTTGAAAATTTTTGTACCTATTCCTAGTATTATTTGGGCTTGTGGGGGCTTGTGTACT
>JAOQMQ010000194.1:24499212-24529752 GCA_027563845.1 Erythroxylum subrotundum
TACGTTAGAGTCGGAAAATTCTAAGAAATTATCCACTTGATTGATTTCATGTCGTACATGTTTATCACTTGTCATTAATTCTCGATTCTTAATGCTATTAGTCAATTTAATTTATGATCGTATCTAGATTATTTGTTTAATAAGATTGTTAGGATATATGTTTCTAATCAATACAATTAATAGAAAATTCCCCCAATGAATGTTCATTAATAATTATAATTTTATGTCAAGGATCCATAATAGAATGGTAACATCGGTGACCGAAACCAAGGTATTTTTCCTATCGACTTTTCAGACTTAATTACTATTTCAATTTGCAATTTTCTTCTTTGATTTTCATTATTATTTCAGTGAGTGACAAAAACCCCCTTTTTATTATTTGTGCCGTTTGAATTCGTAATTTCTATAATCGTAAAAATTTCTCATGGGAACGATATCCGCTTACCGCTACTACATTAATTTGTTTTAACAGGAGTGAAAATCTTTTATATTTAGTTGCAGGCGACAGCATCACCAGTAAATCTCACTATTGTTGTTTAGATGGCTATTCAGGATATTACCAGATTTTGGTAGGACCTAAGGATCAAGAGAAGACAACCTTTACATGTCCATTCGACACCTTTGCTTATTGAAGAATGCCATTTGGATTGTGTAATGCACCCGTGACGTTTCAAAGATTTATGGTAAGTATTTTCTCTAATCTTGTGGACAATTGCATAGAAATTTTTATGGATGATTTCACGGTCTATGGAGAATCTTTTGAAACATGCATTGTCAACCTTGAAAAAGTGCTTAAACGTTGCATTGAAACTAATTTGATTTTAAATTATGAAAAGTGTCATTTCATGGTTGATCAAGGCATTATTTTGGGTTATACTATTTCTTCGATGTGCAAAAAATTATTATGTGCAGAAAATTATTTCCTCATGTTATTTATTATGTGTCCATGAAACTTAATGATGTGCAGAAAATTATTCTACGGCGAAAAAGGAGTTTTAAGCAGTCGTCTTTGTATTGGAGAAGTTTTGGTCATTTGGATTGGAGAAGTTTTGGTCATACTTGTTGGGGACGAAGGTGATCATCTACTCAGACCATGCAGCTCTAAAATATTTGGTGAACAAGAAAGAAGCTAAGCCGAGATTGATTCGATGGATTTTATTGCTTCAAGAATTCGATTTGAAAATCTGCGACGAGAAAGGATCTGAAAATTTGATGGCCGATCACCTAAACAGGATCACACCGAGTACCACATCTGATGTTCTTCACGAAAAATTTTCAATTGAGAGTCTCTTCGCAATTCAACAGGTAATTCCATGGTATGCAGACACAGTAAACTTTTTAGTAATTCAGTCTTTACCTAGTGATTTATCTATAGCTAAAAGAGATAAAATCAAGCGAGAGGCTAAATATTACATATGGAATGAGCCTCACCTTTGGAAATTTTGTTCTGATCAGATTGTTAGGAGATGTGTCACAAATGATGAAATTCCTTATATTTTACATTTTTGTCATTCATCTGTGTGTGGGGGACACTTTGGTCCCAAAAGAACTGCTCGAAAAATTTTAAAATGTGGACTATTTTGGCCTAAGTTATTTTATGACTGTTACATGTTTTGTAAATCTTGCGATCGTTATCAAAGAACAGGTAACTTGAGATTGAGAAATCAAATGCCATCACGAACATCCTGATATATGAGATTTTTGATATTTGGGGAATAGACTTTATGGGCATTTTCCTTCCTCCTTTGGTAAGAATTACATTTTGTTAGCTGTGGATTATGTTTCGAAATGGGTTAAAGCTAAGGCTATTTTATCTGACGATGCTAAAACTGTTATAGATTTTGTTAAATCTAACATTTTTGACAGGTTCGGAATGCCTAGAGCTATCATTAGCGATCGAGGAATCCATTTCTGCAACAAGATTTTTGAGGCTTTGATGAAGAGATGTGGTATAACCCATTGAGTTTCCACAGCATATCATCCACAAACAAGTGGACAAGCTGAAGTGTCCAACAGGGAGATCAAACCCATACTGGAAAAAGTGGTGAATCCAAATAGAAAGGATTGGAGCTTAATATTGGACGATGCTTTATGGGCATATCGAACTACGTATAAAACTTCGATAGGCATGTCGCCTTACAGGTTAGTTTTTGGTAAACCTTGTCATTTACTTGTGGAAATAGAGCATAGAGCTTATTGGGTTGTGAAACAGTTGAATGTGGATCAGGTAGTCTTGGTAACAATAGGAAATTGCAATTGCAAGAATTAGAGGAGATTCGTAATGAAACGTTTGAAAATGCAAAAACCTATAAAGAAAAAGCTAAAGCTTTTCATGATAAAATGATTTCGAGAAAACAATTTTTAATCGGATAAAAAGTTCTTCCTTATCATTTGAAGCTTAAGTTATTTTCAGGAAAATTACGATCTCGTTGGCTTGGACCATTTATTGTTACTAACGTTTTTTTTCTCATGGTACGGTAGAAATTCAAAGTTTAGATACCTCTAAGGTATTTAACGTTAACGGACATCGCTTGAAGCCATATTATGAGAACTTTTCGGTTGAGCGAGTGGAAGAAATAGAGTTGGTACCTCCAACCTATTTCTAATCAGGTAAGTAAAGAAATATGTCCAGCTAAAGATTTTAAAGAAGCGCATTCGGGAAAATCCGTAAATTTTTCAAGTTTGTTTATGTTTTTTATTTTTCAGCAGTTTTTATTTTCATTTCATTAAGTTTATTTCATTTAGTTAGGAATTTAATTTAACATTTTCTTTTCTGTTATTTTCATTTTTCATCTTTTAATTTTAAAAATTAAAAATGAAAAAAATGAAAAAAATGAAAAATTTTGGTTCTTCCCGCCGCTCCCCATTTGCCCCTCTCTTTTTCCTCTTCTTCTTTCATTTAGCTATTCTCTCATCGTGTTTCACTGCAGATACCACACATCAATACTCATCTCCTGGACATTAAATCACACTTTCCATACACTATCCCACATTCTATCCTATTCTTCATCGAAAACCCACCAACCCTAACTTGCGATTTCATTGGTTGCGTTTCTTGTCTTGTGCAATTGCAGGTCTGTTTCACGAATTCAACACAATGCCAAGGAAGAAGAGTGACTCTCGTAGATTAGCAACTCCAAGAAGGTTTGCTGTTGACCTTCCACCTCCACCGCAACGCACTTCAACCACCGAATGACCCACTACTGTAACCCACACGCAAACAGCACTGAGTTCGGCTCCTAACCTAGGACCAGGAACATGACACCGAACAAGGAGAGGAAAAGAGGTTGAAACCAAAGCCAGTGGAATGCTAGAAGTGGTGGCTGCACATCTTTTAGACTTCCAGAAGATACGACGCAATTTCAACAACTCAGTGAAAGAAAAATTTATCCTTGTAAGTATATACTTTCTGACACTCTTCAAGCACTGCAAGTTTACAATTCATTTACACAAATGATGGGTCCAATTGGTTGGAGTGTTTTTGCTAGAATTAGTTGCCCAGCATATGTTGAATTAACTAGGGAATTCTATAGCACATTCCAATTTAATTGCAATAAAGAGTTTGATGTGTTCACGAAAGAGGTTGTTGAATTTCGGTTGATGGGGAAATAATTTGCGTTATCTATTGCTGAATTCAAAGTCGCTATGGGGTTTGTTTCCAATGCTAAAATTGAAGATGAGATGTTTATCAATACTATCATGAAGACTTCAATGCATCAAAATTATGGCATCAATGGTCTATTGATACTAATCCATTTAATGCTAGTATTTCTAAGAGTTCATTTTTCAGGAATCCTATTTTAAAAATCATTCATAGTCTCTCAGCGTACAATTTTTCGGGTCGTAAGGATGCTGCGAGAACTTTGTCTAAAGTAGAATTTTATTTCCTGTGGTGTATGGATAGGCACATTCTTGTCAATTTGGATTTTTGGTTTATCATACAATTTCAATCGGTGTTGCATAAAACATCCAAACCTTTAATCCTTGGTTCCTATATCACACAATTGACAATTAATTTGGAAGTGTTAGGTCTTGATAATACTAACATAAATGTGGCGTGTGGCATAGAACCGTTTGATTTAGATTGTTTGAACATGATGGGAATTGTGGTGGATCTTAGTCGTGGCCACATAGCTTTCACCAATCGGGGCCCCACGACTCTTCACACTACGAGACCAGCAGCACAAAGTCGGGCTCCACTAGCTGAAACCAGTAGCCACTAACAATCCGACACCAATTTGGAGGACCGCCTCAGTCGGATTGAACGCAAAATGCACCGCTTGGAGCACAAGTTGATGGCCTATTAGGAGTATGAAGGCTTCCAACCTCCACATCCGCCAACACCATGAATTCGACATTTCCAAATAGAGAAGCTTTCTTTTGCCTTTTCTTTTAGATTTATGCTTCTTTAATTTTAAGTCCTAACATTGAGGACATTGTTGGTCTAGGTGTGGGGGAATTTAGGAATTGGATTTTTGTTTTTGAGTGTGACTATTTTTTAGTTTTTGTGTGTGTTTATTTTCGGTTCTTGTATGTTTTGTTAAGCCATCAAGTTTTTTCATATTAATTTGGATGAGATTGAGTATATGCATGAAATTAAATTGGGCTATGTGAATCTAAGGTGAATCATGTTGATTGATTGCAATAATTGATCTTATAAACTTAGTCAAAATTTTGACATTTGAGTGATGAGGTAATTTGTGGAATTGAAGTGAATTGTTGAGTTAAACCTGTAAGTGAAATTTGAGTCTTAATGACATCATCTTTATGTCATTCTATTTCTTTGAATTGTATGATGCTCCTATAGTCATATTTGCCTTCAGAACTTGCATTGAACTAGATTGAATTTGTTTAATTACATGAGATATAAAAACGATTAAGGCCTTCTTTGTTTTTAAATCAGTTAGCTTAAAAATGAACCACCTAATTACTTTCTCTTTGCACATATTTTTTCAGCCTTTAACCTTGTTTTTCAATCAAACACCTTACAATGAAACCCAAAAATCCCATTAGCCTTATCCTATCACAAGTTGAATGAAGCATTGAGTAATTTGGGACTTTTGTTCTGTGTTCTAAGATATTTTTATAGGTACTTCTACTCATGTGTTTATTATTTTCTCTTGTTTTTATTGTTTTCCCTTGTTCTTAGCGTTATTCGAAAAAAAATAAAAAAAGTAAGAAAAAGAAAAGAAAAGAAAAGGGAAAAAGGAAAAAATAAAGAAAGAAAAGAAATCAGAAAAAGAAAAAAGAAAAGAAAAAGAAGAATAAAGCATAGTAGCATTAGTTAGTAATGAGTAGTTGTAGTCCTTTTTATTCATGTTTATCTCATAATTTTAATTTGAGTGTCCCTTTTACTTGATATATTGTGAATGTTTGTGATTAATCCTTTGCCATTTTTTACCTTACCTTTGAACCTAGCCCCATTACAACCCTTAATAAAGTCCTTATGATTTATGAGCTCATATAATCCGAATGAATGATAACTGGTGAATTTACAAGCCTATGGTAGTGCAATCTGTTAGAGAGAGATTTGAGTGAAACACTTTGATCTTAAACACTTGAGCGTAAGAGAGAAATTTGTGAGAAGAATTCACTTTGGTTTCATATTTACTTTTGAACAAAGATGTCTTAATTTGACTTTGTTTATTTGTATCGGTGAAAAGTGATTATGATATGTGTTGCAACGTAAGTCTTACTAGCCCAAGTTAACAGATTGTGTACACTTAATCTTATGAAGGATGAATTGATAGAGTGTAGTGGTTTGGCATGCTTGCTCGAGGCCGAGCAAAGGTTTGGTGTGGGGGAATTTGTTAAGTTGTCAATTTGTGTTTATTTTGTATTTAATTCTCTTTAATGTATTGAAATTATTATTCAAAATTAATGGAATTGTCTCATAATTGTCCTCAGATGATTTTTAACACCTTAGAGATGAAATTGAATAAAAAAGATGGAAAAGAAACGAAAAATATGAAATTTCAGATTGGCAGCAAATTCAGTGACTAAGCATGGGCACGTGTAAGGATAAAAAAAATTTGCAAGTCTGCTTTCACATTTAAATATGATTCGTTTGAGATTTTCATAATCTTTTAAGATCAGTTGATGGAGATTCGTAATCTAAACACGTGGGAGATGTGATCTGCAAGAGAGGATAGAAAAGGAAGGGATCGGGAGGCATTAAAAGAGGAAAAAACATACTGTTCACGTCAGCTAGGAACACAGCACACTTAGGAGTAGTTTTTACGTTTTCTACACTTTTTCTTCTGTTTTCTTGATAGTCATTGTTGGTTTTCAATTTCTGCACTTTTCTTTTAGGGATTTTCATATTCTTTAGGAAAAGACCAGGAATGGAGACTATGTGTTTTATTATTTCTTTGATTTTCAATTCTGTTATGAGTAGCTAAAATCCTTTTCTTGGTTGAGGAAACCATGTTATCAGCTATTATATGTGAGATGTTTCAATAAAGTTTGTTTTGTTGATGAACATTGAATATCTTCCGAATTAATTTTTCTCATTGAATTAATTGATTTCTAGGTGCGCAACTAGGGATTGATTCGTTCAATAACTAGATTAATGAAATATGACGTTCAATTTTGTTAATCACAAGTAGTAATTAGGATTACCTTCTTTATGTTAAAGTTGGAAATTCTAAGAAGATATTCGTCTTGATTAATTGCATGTCGTACATGTATTATCTTTTTCATTGGTTTCTTAGTCTTAATGCTATTATTCAATCGAACCTACGATCGTATCTAGGTTGTTGATTAATAAGAAATCTAAGATACATGTTTCTAGTCATTTACACTTAAGAGAAAACGTCCTGCAATGAATGTTTATTAATGAACTGAAATTTTATATCGATGATCCATTTTAGCGTGATAACGTCGGTAACCCGAAACCAAGGTTTTTCTATTAAATTTTCAGACCCAATTACTTTTGTTAATTTCAGATTTTTTTATTTCTAATTTCTTAATTTACGTGAATTGCAAAACCCCCCTTTTCGTTACTTTATTTTAGTTTTGAACTCGTAAACTCTTTACCGTTAAAATTTCTCGTGGGAACGATATCCACTTACTACTACTACATTAATTTGTATTAATGAAAGTTGGTTTCTTTTTGAATTTGATTGCAGGCGATAACAGTACCAGTTACGATATATTCATCATTAACCTATTTGTCATTTAAGCTCCTAACCATTTCTTTTGTTAATCTTAGCTTAAAAGAAGTGTCTCTTCATTTACGGAATGCAATGTTTTTGGTGACATAATTTGTATGTTTGTGTTTGATAAAGGTCATGTTTGGCAATGAACTGATTGCATTAGCTGTTAGCTGATTCTATCAGCGGTTAGCTGATAGCTTATTATATCAGCTGATTTGACCAGCGAAAAATATCAGCTATTTATTAAAGATGTTCGTAAAATTAACTATTTAGTATTAACTGTTTATGTATAAACAAAATTTTAATTTAATTTAATATTTTTTTTATAATTGATAAATTAATTAAACAATTTTATTAAATTAACCAGTTTTTAAAATTTAAATTTTTATCTTAAAAAATTTATTTAAAAAATTAAAATTAAAATAATAAAAAACAAAAAATAAAAATATGTATCACAGGGGTGACAAACAAAAAACATACATTTATTTTGGTTTGTATTTGTGTCACAAATTATTTTGTTTTTTGTTTTTATCATTTTAATTTTAATTTTTTATAAACTTAATAGTAGTATAATTATAATTATAATTAAAAATTAATTTAATTTTTATTAAACTAATAGTATTATAATTAAAATTAAAATGATAAAAAATAAAAAATAAAAAAGACTCGCATATTCACCTGTGACATAGCGGGACTCAACCTTTTATTTTAAGACTTTTCGAACCTCGTATTCATTATTAGTTGTATGTTGGTATGACTAATGTATGAATACTGAATTAGTAATTAGTAGATATATTATATCAATAAAAAATGAACAAAAAAAATATTTTGATTTATATTATATAAATTTAAAAAATTCAATAAAGAAATTTAAAAAATTGTAAAACACTTTTAAACTTTATTAATGAAGTCTATTAGCTATCGAGAAAAAAACAATGTTTTACGTTACTGATAACTTCTGTGCAGTATCGGTGGAGATCAAGTTGGATATACCATTTCATGGCTTGAGTTACATACAATTGCTCTTTCCTTGATAGGACTAGCTTTGATCTTTCATATATGGCTTGCAAAACTGCAATAGCGAGGTATTAAGAAACTACTTCCAGACAAAAAATAGAATTGTAGCAAAAAAGAATGGCTTTTATTATTCAAAAAATAAGGTGATTCCTCCTGTTATCGTAATATGTACATAGAAAGCAAGTTATAAATAGACTTTTACATAAATGGCTTTTATATAAGATAGAACTAAAAGATTATGATCTCCTTTAATTCAACAGTAAGCAACTGATAAGAATATCAAATATATCTGTCAGTTAGTTGGAGTTTCCTTTACATATTAAACTATCAATTACACAGGAATTTGTTGCTCTTTGGATGTCCTTGCTGCCAACCATATTTCCTTTAATATTTATGTGAGTATTATCATCCTTATCACTTCATAACTTTTGGGATTCCTTATCACTCCATGGACTCACACGTTTGATATCAAGATGGGCTGTGGTAATATCCCCCCGCAAACTGAGCCGGGACCGAAGGCACAATTTGTTGCGGAAAAAGGCAAGAACAGCCTTGGGCACATGTTTAGTGAATATATCAGCAATTTGTGCATTAGAGGACACATGTTTAGTGAAAAGTAATCCAAGAGCAACTCGTTCACGTATATAATGGTAATCCAATTTGATATGTTTACTCCATGCATGGAAGACAAGATTGATATTCCTATACAAAGCACTGATATTATCATAGTATAAGACTGGTGCAGATGAGAGTGATATGCAGAGATCATTGAGAATGTAAGCGAGCCATGTAAGTTCAGCAGCAATATGGGCCATTGCACGATACTCAGCTTCAGTACTAGAACGAGAGACTGTGTGTTGTTTCTTTGCACACCAGGAAATGATATTTGAGCCAAGGAAGGTGTAATACCTGGTAGTAGAATGCCTAATTGTAGGACAACCAGCCCAGTTAGCATCAGAGAAGGCAGACAATTCAAGAGGTGTATTGGAAGTGAGATGTAAACCAGTGCTAATGGTGCCTTTCAGATGTCAAAGAATGTGACGAACCATTTTGAGATGAGAAACTGTAGGAGCGTGCATGTATTGAGATATATAATTGACACTGCAGGAAAGATCTGTGAGGGTAAGATATTGGAGAGCACCAACAAATCCGCGAAAATGACTCGGATCATCAAGAGGAGCAGAATCAGTAACAAGTCTGGAATTGACCTCTAGAGATGTCTGCATGGCTGACAGTGAAGCATATGAGATCATTCAAGAATGGTAAGTGCATAGTAAGACTGAGATAGATGTAATCCATCGGATGTAGAGGAAATCTCAATGCCTAAGAAATGATGCACCATGCCTAAGTCTTTCATAGAAAACTCATAACTTAAAATTTGAATAAAGGAGGTAACAAGCTCTATAGAGGATCCTGTAAGAAGCATATCATCAACGTAGAGAAGTAAAACAAGTAAACCATTAGCAGAATGAGAAATAAAAAGAGAAGGATTAGCCAGACTACAAACGGAACCATATGAGATAAGAAACTTGCTGAGTCTATCATACCGAGCGTGAGGTGTTTGTTTGAGTCCATATAGAGAACATTGAAGCTTACATACATAGAAAGGGTTGTGTGAATCAGCCATTCCTGGTGGTTGCTCCATATAAAAATCTTCAACGATGTTACTATGAGGCAATGTTTTACAAGAGCAAAAGTTAAGATTAAGCGAATTGTACCTGGTTTTATGACTGGAGAAAATGTCTCTGTATAATCAATACCATCCACCTGGTGATAGCCTTTTGCAACTAATTGAGCCTTAGGACGATCCAACGTACCATCAGGTTTGAACTTAGACTTAAAAAACTCATTTGGAACCAATGACATGCATATTCGGAGTGCGTGGAACTAATCGCCTAGTTTCATTTTGGTATAGGCAGCCAGTTCATTAAGCATAGCGGCTTTCCAACTAAGATGTGAGAGTGCATATTTAATGTTTTTGGGTTCACGTGGAATTGTAGCAGGTGAAGTTACTATTAAAGCATATCGTTGATTTGGCTTAACAATTCCAAGTTTGGATCTAGTTAACATAGCATGAACAAGAGGAGCGACATAAGGAACTATTGGGTTTGTGGAAGGAGGGGACACAGGTGAAGAGGTATGGTCATCAGTGTGTAATTTAGGAAGCTGGGTAGGGAAGCTGAGTTTGGCAGAGGCAGGATTAGGAAATTCAATCTCATCAGTGTTTAGCACAGGTGTATCACTAAGTGAGTTTGCCTCAAACTGTAAGCGGTCAATAGATGGTAAAGGAATAGGATTTGGTGAGGTAGACATTTGAAGAAGTGTACCTCAATTAAGATGAGTGTTAGACGAAGGTAACCAAGTATCAAATATACGAAGAGCATGTGAGACGACAGTAGGATCAAATGAAGATTTAAAAGAAAAGACATTCTCACCAAAAACAACGTGTTGAGAAATGAGTGATGTGTAGTCAGGATGAGTGCCATGTAGCTGAAAATATGGAGTGTCACAATGAAGAGAAGAAGATGGTAACCTGTTAAGAAGAAACACTGCTGTGGTAAATGCTTCTACCCATAAACAAAGAGGTGCATAACTATGAAATAACATTGTCATACCTAGTTCACGTATAATTCTGTGTCTTCTCTCAACCATAATTGTTTGCTCTGGGGTACAAGGATATGGTCAGATCTGATGAATAATACTTGTTGCAAGAAAATGTGATGATAATCTAGCATTGACAAACTCTCCTCCCTTATCTAAATGAAATATTTTTATTTCTTTTATTAAACTGTCTTGAGTCATATTGTTAATATGCAGTAAAAAATCAGATTTATGTTTTAATGGAATGATCCAAGTATATTTTGAAAAATCATCAACTAAACATGCATAAAACTTAAACTTCCTAATAAATAATATGGGAGCAGGTCCCCACAAATCACAGGGGATTTTATCAAAATGCTAGAACTAAAATATTCAAAAGAAGCAAAAGGAAGTTTGCTGAGTTTTCCTAATTGACAACTATCACATAAATGTGCAGGTCGTGAAGGACCTCTAACATCAATAAATCCTTTATTTTTTAACAACTGAACAGCTGAAGCTTGAGGATGTCCTAAACGTTAATGTCAAATTTCTACAGTGCCAGATTTGAAACGATGAAAGAAGTGGGCTTCTAGTATATCAGATAAGACATACATGTTATGCTTCCTTTTCCCTGTTAGTAGAGGATGTCCAGTTTTCCATTCCTTTACACAAAAACATCATCAGAAATTTCACAGTTGACAGGAAATTGGGAGGTTAATTGACTTATTGAAAGCAATTTTTTTTTTCAGATTCGGAACTAAAAGAACGTCGTGAAGAGGCATAATCTTTTTCTGTTTAACATATGAATCACCAATACCTATGATAGGTAGAGAAGAGCCATCTCCAATTAAGATTGAATCAGACCCAGAGTATTTATGAATATTAGTCTACATGTTATACTTACTTGTTATGTGATTTGAAGCTCCTGTATTAGCAGTCCATTCTGTGTCAATGACGGAGTTGTCTAAGGTGACGGCAGCAAGAGCCTGTGGCATTGAATCACTGTGAGTCACTCGTTTTGGTACCCACCAGCAAATTTTGGCAATATGGCCTAGTTTCCCACTATATTAATGATAAGAACTAGAAAAGAAGGAAAATAGAAGTAATTGAATAATAGGATTTTATTGATAAATTTGAGAGCAAGAATCTTAAACTCTCAAGTCAGTCCGTATGGAGAGGACTAAACTCCAAAACAAAGGAATCAATTTCTCAAAAACTGCTCACTTGTTCTAACTATCAAATATTTATAATGCTAGACTCCTAATTGCAATAAAAGAAAGACTCCTAATCGTAGTAAAAGATAGACTCCTAACCGTAATAAAAGATAGACTTCTAATCATAATAAAAGATAAGACTCCTAATCGTAATAAAAGATAGACTCCTATTCGTAATAAAAGATAGACTCCTAATCGTAATAAAAGATAAGACTAAATCTTGGCCCATGTGATCTTCATGTGTCGGAGGTGTCGTATCAACGATCCTACAAAGACGCTTTATTATTAAAGTCCAAGAAGCAGCTAGCCTAGGTTATTTACTAGGTTGTTGGGTTATTTCATGGTTTTTCTTTCACACACACACACACACACATATATATATATACATATATATATATATGTACTCGTTAGCAGTGCGATAAGTGTGGAAAACATATGTCAATAAAACAACAATTCTTCAGCAGCTATACTCTTTAATTTCTATCGATTTCTTCTGAGACTCTTCATTTTGCGAGGGTCTGAGGAGCAGGATTGTTCCTAATATTTTATAGGCCCTGGGCAAAGTAAAAAAAAAGTTTCTATTTTTGCTTATTTTTAGGCCCTCACAAAGAATAAAAATAAGCAAAATATGGACCATTTTTGTTGTTCTTTATGAGGTCAAGAGTAGACCCTATTTTGTTTCATTTTATTTTTTATGAAAATAAAAATATGTCCTATTTTATCATTTATAAGGATGAGCCCTAGGCAGGTGTCCGCTCTGCCCTTGCCCAAGGTCAGCCCTGCTGAGGAGGATCATCGATATAAGCAACTTTCCCTTTGCATTTTTTATAAAGAAGTTATTTCTGTTATTCGAACCTAGGACCGGAAGGAGTAACTTTTACCGGTTGTTCTAAATCTCTCAAATGTTGAAATTTTCGTTTAACATAATTAATGAAATTAAGTGTTTTTATGGTAGTTTAGTCCTTCCCTGCCAAAGCAACTCTCAGATTTTGAGTTGCTTCACCGGATATGTAATTTTAAAACAGATACTTAATGAAATTAAGTGTTTTTATGGTAGTTTAGTCCTTCCGTACCAAAACAACTCTCATATTTTGAGTTGCTTCACGGGATTTGTAATTTTAAAACAGATACTTCAAAGTATCCTAAATTTCCAGTAGGTTTTATTACTTCAAAATTTGAGGTGCAATTCCGAGGCACTCCCCATTCTCAACAAAAGAAAAGAGAATATAAACACACGAAAAATATATTTCTTGTCGAGAATAAGTGCATTTCTGGAGACGAAATTATCTGTTCTCACCCTGCGCCGTTGCACAGCATCCACACGTTTAACAATAAATAAATAAATAAGACAGAGCTAAATATGTGGATGGCAAGCAGTGGAAGAGAGTAAGAATCGGGGAGTATAAAGCAGACGATTTCGTGCCGCATTTCTGGTCCTCATCAACCAACCAATAAAAGTACAGAGAGAGCTAGCTGTTCTGGTCCTCGTAGCAGGAATATATAGTAGGTACAACGTAGGCTTCTAGTTTCAACGTATTTCCTGAAGTTGATTTGTCAAGTAAGAGTTACATCAAAATTATTATGGAAATCTTCTGAGATAAATACTCCCATTCCGTATGTATAGACGTATATTATTTGAAAGCTCCAACTAATATAAACCACAAAGGGACGAAGCAAAAAGGCTAAAACCAGAAAAACACATAAGAAATGGACCGAATTCCTTATTTGTGGACAAGAGAATGTTGTGCGGGTGCTCCACCAAACGCCGCCCTCAACTTGTGTTTTGCATGCGTTTTGACTTGTGTGTTTTCGTACATTGGACAATCATATGGAACCAAATTGTGGTTTTCACTATCAAGTTAATGCACTGTGATGTCAGCAGTCGGTCGTCGTCCACCGACCAGGACTCTGGCAATTAATTGTAAATTCAGCGTTAGCTGTAGGGATAATTTGGTTTCAAGTGGTGCTGATTTCAAAGTGGATAAGTGGATAAGTGGAGCATTCCAAGTCAAGTTCGAATGTGTGTTTAAAGTAGCACTAAATAAATTACATGGGATTCAACTAAAGATGGTCTTGCAGGCCTAAAGTATCTCTATTCTATCATTTTCATCACCGTCACTCAAATCTTCGTACTAAATCAATTACATGGACTCAACTAAAGTAGTAAGTGCACGTCTAATGTGTCCGTAGTTTGATCTCAACTAAAGTAGTCTTTACAGGTCTAATGTGTCTCTATTCTTTACTAATTATCTCAACTAAGGTAGTAGTTGCAGGTCTAATGTGTCTCTATTTTTTATTGATTAGTAATTATCATTCCCTCACCGTGACTCAAGCCTTCAAACTCTTGAAATTGAGGACTCGTAAAACGGCTTATTTCACCACTTAGACCACTCACTATCCGGAAGGAGTTCAAATTAACCGTTACATTTTCCTCTAATATAACAGTTATACTTCTATTCATAGTAAGGGTCAAATGTGTGGGGAAGTACCATTGATTCTAAATTTCTGAACATGTTATGGACTTGGCTGGCTTGTGTTTCTTCTCAATATCTTGAACAGCATCGATAAGAATATACTTGTAATCCAGAGTTTTGGTCATGACATCGGTTAGAGAGGTCCATGTCCATCTTGCTTCCATTCCCTAGAGAAAAATGGTATTTTACATTATAGAACCAAGAATGTAACAACAAAAGAGGGTTAGTGCTTTCTTACAAGATATGCACACAATTGGCCGAACTTGTTAACCCTCTGCTTGGTCGAGATTTACCAAGGCTTATGTAGCTCGATGCGGGTAACATTTGATTTTGAGTAAGCCACTTGTAAGTCAATTCATTGCCTATGGATGAATAAGGTATTCTGAATCTAGACAATTCAAGCTCCAGGCCTCTATAGAACCTCGGAAAGCTTGAAATGCTATTATGCAGGTTGTTACTCCGATCAGAAGAAGAGACCTTTCTTTGCTAACATTCAGGCAACTGTCAATTCGTGAATCTGTGATTTTCATTCTTCTGTACTTGATCCAGGTAATGCAGGTAGTTTTGCCCCTTCTGCAGCTTTTGTTTGCTCTTTTGCTGCAGGTAGGTTTTGAGATTTCAAGCAGAACTAAATTTTCAAAATGGATAAATAAGTAAAACCCGGCTTAGTAAAAGGAAGAAAGTTGATGTAAACAGGGTTTGTAAGCCATTCAACACATGATTTCAAATAGCAGCCATCTTACACAAGGTCAAATGGAATTTTAACTTCTGATGCATGTACAAGGTGTTTAAATAAAAACTTAAACAGAGAGCATCATACCTTCATAAAGGATTAAGTTAAGTGACTGGGAGAAACTTCACCAGTTTCCCAACTTAATGTCTTGAGCATTCCGTTTATCTCTTCAACCATTGAATGTGAAAGATCACCCATTGTAAACTTTTCAAAAGCTCCTCTCACTTCAATCAGACTATGGGCAGGCTCCTTCTTCAATCCACTACCCTTTAGCATCTTCCTCGCCTCTGCAACATAATCCCACATTTCATCTGAAGCATAAAGGTTTGACAATAAAACGTAGGGTGAAGTGGTTGAAGGCTGAAGCTTCAGAAGCAGTTTAGCCAAATATTCCCCCAATACAACATCTCCATGCAGCCTACTAGCAGAAAGCAAACTTCCTAGAACAACAGGATCATGCCCAAAAGGTAAATTCTTCATGTAGTCCACAGCCTTGTGTAATCTCCCGGCTCGTCCCAACAAATCAATAAGACAAGAAAAATGCTCCATGTTAGGGGAAACGCCATAGGTCTCCTCCATCGAATCAAAATAAAACTGACCTTCATCTACTAGCCCTGCATGATTGCAAGCCGCTAAGAGGCCAATGAATGTAATAGAATCTGGCTTTACCCCCAATTTCTTCATCTTTTTAAAAAGGTCAATGGCCCTCCTTCCAAGCCCATGGTTTCCAAATCCAGCTATCATGGTATTCCAAGAGACAAGGTTGCTATTGAGCATATTGCTGAACACAGTATGTGCATTTTTTATGAAACCACACTTAGCATACATGTTAATTAGAGCGTTACTAACACCAACATCTTGAATCACCCTTGTTCGAATTAAAAAACAATGAATTTGTTTTCCATGGCGTATTGATGCTAACGCAGCAGATGCAGCTAGTGCGCTAGTGAAAGTAAAATCATCTGGCTTCACCCCATGTCCGTTTGTCATCTCTTTGAAATTAATCAAAGCTTTTTCAGGATGATTACAATGAGAACAAGTGGCAATAAAGGTGTTCCAAGAAATCAGGTCCAGCTCTTCAATCCGTCTAAAAATCTTCTCAGCCTCTTCTATCAGCTGAAACTTTGAATACATCGTTATTATGACATTACCAACAAAATCAGACACGTCAAGCCTAAATTTGATTGTTTGGCAATGCAACGCTGCTCCTTTCTTTATATCATTCAATTCGGTGCAAATTCCAAACACTCCTGCAAAAGTAAACTTGTCAGGTAACAAACCCTGTATGTGCATGAGTTTAAACGCCTCAAATCCTTTTTCCGGCTGTTGGTTCTCCGCAAATCCAGAAATCAGAGCATTATAAGAGACAGTATTTGCCTCGGTCGACTCATTATGCACCAAAACGGCATCATCCCATCGACCACATTTCATGTACATAGTGATGAGAGCGTTGGAAACAAAACACACATAACCATAGCCAACCTTCAAAGACAGAGCATGAACTTGTTGCCCTTGAGGCAATGCAGGAATACTAGCACAGGCACTAATAACACTGCCAAAAACAAACTCATTGGGCTGAATCCGCATTTGGGAAAAAAGGTTTAGCGCCAATAGGGACTGCCCAGCTTGATCATAACCAGAAATCATAGCAGACCAAGAGACAAGATTTCTAAAAGACATTTCGTCGAACAAATTACGAGCGTAGAATGTATCGCCACACTTAGAGTACATGTTAACCACGTGATTGGACACAATAACATCAGATAGCATGCCCGTCTTTAATGCAACAGCATGAAGTGAAAGGCCTTCCCTCAATGCCTTGAGTTTTGAGCACTGGTGCAGCAGGTATCCAACAGCTTCTCCTCCCGCCATCTCATTTAACCACCTACAAAACCTTAAGACAAAGAAGGCCCAGAATTTAGTTCCAGACTTCACATTGGAACATGGGCTAGGTTCCCTTGAGTCAGATACATTTTGAGTCCAGCACATGTCATTCTTGTAGGTGAAACCGAGTGGAGTCCATAAGAGGATGGCATTACCATACCATGTAAAAGTAAAGTCGATGCAGCAAGCAAGTTGTAGAGCTCAGCTAGTCAGCTGTGAATTGTGATAGATAAAAGGCAAAAATTATGATTGACATGAATCTAATTGTGAGTAATTCAAACATAATTACAATAATATTAAAATTACAATTGCTATAATGCATAGTTTGATTTATTAAGTATTATCATGGCACCTAAATTTTTAGTTTGGAAACATTTTCTCAACTCTCAACGCCAACGGAGTCAGTCACATGCGGTGTACAAGCAAAATGACAAGTTGGGTGGGGGACGGGGACAGGGACAGGGCTCTCGCAGTCACATGTGCGCTTGTGATCAAACAGCTCTCGTTGAAATAAATATCGGAATGGTTCGTTTTTTTAGGTATAAAACAATTAAAACTTTGTTATTTATTAGGATATCCAATAATGTCACTGTTAAGTTTTAGTGTCGTATGGTTGAAGGATGAAAGGAATTATGATAGAGCTACTGTCTTTTTCCTTGTATTACTTTTGTTTTTTTAAAATCAAAGACTCGAGGGGTAGACCGTAGAACTTTCTCTTTTTTCATAACACTTCTTTTTTCTTTTTGACCAAACAACTCTTTAACTTAATTGATTTTGTTTAATTTTTAAATTTGGTGAATTTGAAAAAAAGAAGAAGAAGAAGGTTTAAACCTATCATTTTTTTCTAAATTACATATTTTACTATAAATAAGAGTAAAAGTTCATTTTCTGAGATGTACAGCTAAGTATGAGATAGAGTTATAAAATATGCATAAATGCGTACGTGAAAAAACAAATTAGTAGTATCAAACTTCTGTGCTCTTACTCTGTCTAAGACAATAACATGATTTACTTTAAAAGCAACAATTGCCTTTTACGTTTCATTGTCGAGAAACGACAAACATGAATTAACACGCATCTGGATGGCCGAAAATCTACCGCTTATGTTTGAAACAAAACGAAACACATTTGTCGCTTCGTTTATTAACAAAGAAAATACTAACAGCGAACCGTAAACCTAGAAATACGAAGAATAATTCAACAAGCAATTATGTGATATCTTTAATATAAAAAAAAACTTAGTATTCTAATACTATAGGGAAGCCTAATTTATTGTATAAACATAATCACAATAATCCTTTAATCCAGATCTCAAAATACTATCAAAATATAAAATATGAAATAAATACCTTAATATGTAACTTTTACTTCATCATAAATTGAGAAAAAATCCCTTTCGAATGATTGGATTCAGAGAAACTTGATTTCTCTTCTCTTTCCTTCGATAATCCTACTTTCTCATGGTGAAAAATAAACAAAAGAGTGTGTGGGCGAGAGAGAGAGAGGACATTAATGTGTTTCTAGAAATAAGAAACACATTAATAGTCCAACAATAATGTCTTAGTTAAATACAAATCCTATCAAAATCATTTATTCAAAAATGTATACTACAAAATAGGGTTAACAGAAACATAAACATAAATGAACTCACACTGTCAAAATATAAACATCGTAAATCTCAATAATAATATCCCATAATAGCCATTCTTTCAATATGTTCTATAAAGACTTTCAGTGCCAATCCTTTCATCAAAGGATTTGCAATCATATAATTAGTGCTAATATGTCGAATTAACGTTGTTTGTTTATGAACTTTTTTAACAAATAAGTATTTTAATTCTATATGTTTAACACCTTTAGAATATTTATCGTTCTTTAAAATACTTATAGTTGTTCTACAATTGTAACATTAATTGCAGGTTCAATAGGTTCATTAATCACAAGCTTTTCATGAAGTATTTGATCACTTATTTGTTACTCCTGTAAATTGTCAAACAGTTCGACAACTATAAGAGTAACATGTATTGAAGAAGTCGGTAAAAGAACTTGAACTTTTATTTCTTCAATAACAACATTACGTGGTCTTTCAACACTCCTACTGGTTTCACCATTCTTAATGAACCTAGCATTTTCAGTTTCAACAATTCTTGTTGTATGATTAGGACAATAAAATCTATACCCTTTAGACTTTTCTGGATAACCAATAAAAAATTCACTAATTGTTTTTACATGCAATTTCTTTTCATGTAGATTATAAGTTCTTACTTCCGTCAGGCGGACTTTTCTTCTTTTCTTATTATTATTCTTATTGTGCTTATTATTATTATTATTATGAGTATTATTATTCTTAATATTTGTATTCCTATTTGTCTTATTATTATTATTATTAGTATTATTATTCTTATTTTGTCTTCTAAACTTGCATCGCATACTTGAAGTGTTTTTTAACTCTTCATGTCACATTTGTTTGTGGGTTTATCAGAAACAGTCTCTCTACTTTGTAGGGGTAAGGCTACGTACTATTAGATCTCCCCAGATCCCGCATTAGTGTGAGATTGAACTGGGTATAATGATGATGATGATGATGATGACTTCTGCCAGGCAACCCCAAACATGTAGGTGCCTTAGACTAGGTTTCCTTCTAGTCTACAATTCAAAAGGAGCCTTTGAAATTGCCTTCCTAATAACCCTATTTAATAAGTAAACAACGGATCTTAATGTATGCATTCACAATGGTAAAGGTAAAGATAAATTACTTAACATACTTCTATCCATATCTATTAATGTACGATTACGCCTTTCTGTCACACCATTTTTTTGTGGTGTACCTGACATTGTATATTGAGCACATATACCATGCTTTTCAAGAAATTTGGCAAATGGACCTAGACATTGTCCCGACTCATTATATTTGTAGTAAAATTCACCACCCCGATTAGATATGACAAATTTCAACTTTCTATCTAATTATCTTTCCATCTTATGAACAAACATCTCTAACTCATTTGTTGCTTGAGTCTTCTCATATAATAAATAGACATATCCATAATGTGAAAAGTCATCAATTAATGTGATGAAATACTTTTCTCCACTAAAAGATGGAACATCAAAAGGTCCATATATATCAGTGTGTATAATTTCAAGAAACTGTGTGCTTCTTGTGGCTCCTTTCTTAGTATGTTTGGTTTACTTTCCCTTAATGCAATCCACACACACACAAAAATTAGCAAAGTCCAAATCTGGTAAAATTTCATTCTTTACCAGTCTTTGTAGTCTTTCTTTGAAAATATGACCTAAACATTTATGCCACAAGAAAGTTGAAATTTCATCAATTAAACCACGTTTAGTACCAACATTATGATGTAAGGTTAGTAGGGTTTCAACAAAAAGGTTATCAAGAATTAACTTGTATAGGCCATCATAAAGAATACCAGAACCAATAAGGCAATCATTTTTACATAAACTAAAACATTCATTCCCAAATTTGAAAGTATAACCAACAAAATCAAGTTTAGATAACGAAACTAAATTACGAGAAACAGAAAGTACATAAAGTATTTGAAATAAATCTAAATGATGTCCAGTATCTAAAATCAAACGATAAGTTCTTATGGCTTCAAATCCAGCTTTGACACGGCTCCCCATCAAAATCAAACTTTTCATTTGGGTTTATGGTTTGGTTTGTAAGGGATCCCTGCAAGGTATTTGAAACATGAGTGGTACAATCAAAATTAATCCACCAAGTATTATAAGAAACTTCAGCCAAATTAGATTCGAAACATACTAAAGCACTAAACTTACCTTTCTTTTCGAACCAGCCTTTACATTTTATGAAATCTTTATGATAATGCCCAAGTTTCTTGCAAAAATGACATCTATCACCTGTATGTTACTTCTTATGAATCTGACTAGGGGATTCATTAACTTTAAGTGATCCTTGTTTGCCCTTGCCTTTGCCATACTTACTTTTGGGCTTCTTTCTAGCTCCTTGATGACCTACCAAATTAATGGTATGGGTCTCCTAATTCTTAAGTCTTGTCTCCATCTTGAACAAGCATACTGGCCAATTCATTCATGTTACACTTATCCTATATAATATTATAATTAATTTGAAATGACCTATAGTGCTCAGGAGGCAAAGAATTAAGAATAAACTGTACTAGGAAAAATTCATCAACATTCATTCCTAATGTCTTTAGTCTTACTACTATATTTGACATTTTAATGACACGTTGATGCATGTTTCGTGAACTATCAAACTTTATAGTGGTCAACTTAGTCATTAATATCCCCGCAAGTGATTTATCAGCAGTTTAGGAACACTCTTACATAAATTTCATAAATTCTTTAGCAACTTCAGTATTGGGAAGAGTCGTATTAATGTTGTTAGCAGCAATCATTCGCATAAACATTAAACTCAATTTGTTCGATCTTTCCTAAGTTTTATAAAAAGATTTCTCATCTACAGTGCTTGTATCTATAATAGCAACTGATGTCTCAACTTGGAGTGCCAAATCAAGACTCAATACATCAAAGTGAAATTGGACTTGTTCACACTTGTCAGAGTAATTCAATCCATTCAAGGATGGAACAGATGAAGCAACCGAATTAAAATTAACAGGAACAGAAATTGCAAAACATAATAGAATGCTCACACATTAATTCTGAGTCATAATTCTTAACACTTAAAAAACAATTATTCCACATAAAATATTTATTGTATATCTAAAATCTCCTTTAGGGGATTCTAAGACATACCATAATTACAATAATGATGCTAATTTATATGACTTAATTGTTAATTAAATATACCTCAAACAAACATGCTAGCTATTTTTGAATATACTAAACACATTTATCCTAAGCATATAAATTAACACTTCATGTCCACAAATTATAAAATTAATTAATTAACCTTTGGGTAATCCTAAAATATTTTATAATTCGTGAATTTCAAATACCTCATTTTTTCTTAACAAGCATCCATAAATCATGAGTAATTGAATTAAAATATTTCATAAATTAATATTCATTAAACATCAAAGTTTGACCACTTTGGTGACTAACAGATTATCATAAATATAAATATTAAAATTATACATATGTATAAAAAAATCATATTTTAATAAACAACTCAAAAATAATAAGAACCAATCATAATATTTTAAGAGTGACAGATAAGAGATGCACAAATTCTTTTATATATATATATATATATATATATTATATCGACAAACAGTATACATAATATTGTAATCCAAATCTCATGAAAAGATTACCTAATCTACACATTTGCATGTAGCCGTTAATCCATTTATTATGCAAGACATACACGAAATCGAGAAGAACAAAAAATATATACATATTGTCTAATACCAAAATTATCAAACTTTATGCTAAATCAACGTCATCATCCGATACCTTAAAGTTTTATTTTTGCATGCGCCAATTAAGAGAATCCAGATTTTTTGTCCAATATTACTCTGTCTTATTCTGTCTTATAGAATCCCAGCTATTTATTTTTCGGGACTCATGTGAGACCTACATAAATAAATGATTGAGATTTACTGGACACAATAAGACACCATAATATTGGACAGATAATCTGGACTCCAATTATGGAGCCTAAATTCTAATCGCATGATTTTTCATGTTGGTTTCATCGTTTTAACCATAACTATGTTTGACTGAATTTCATGAGTTTAAAAGTTAAAATAAAGGGTAAATCTTATAAAGTTATTCCTTTCTATTTAATTTTATTTTCTAAAATTTGAATAAGTATTAATCGTGAGATGTGTGATAATCAAAAGTTTTCTTAAATTATTTTCATGCTATCTGATCTACTTCCGTTATTAACTAACAAAGACAACAATGTGGCAGTTAAGATCAACAAGATTATGAAAACTACTAAATCACACTTGAATTGAAGCAGTCATTCCTACTCTCTGTTCCTTTTTTAGCACAAACACCGAACAACGGCATCACCACTTCTGTCTTTTTAACTCTTTCTCCAATCAGATACACTCTTTCCTTTTCTCTCTCTAACACTCCTTTCCTTGTGCGCTTAGTATAAAGCAAATGGTTAATTGCATCTCGCCCGAACCGTTGTCTAGCCATGGCTAAGCTACCGTTTTAGCCTCTGCTTTAAACAAACAGAAAAAGGTTGCACTGTGTTTCGCTCCATTTCGTTTGTTTCTGTTGTCTGTAAGTGGAAGATGGTAATCAAAAACTGGATAGGAATGTGAAAAAAAATGTAAATTAAGAAGCTGCTGTTTATGGGTTCTGCTTTTTCTTTTTTCACTTTTGTAGGGTGGTAGCTTTCTTTAGTAGCTGAAAGGTCTGGTCTGGATCTTTCTCTTCATAGTCTTTGCTGACAGATAGAGGTGATACATGATTGGTCTTTCTTGTCCATTTTTTATTGTTTAAAATTTGTTTCTTTCGAATTTTCTTGCATTTTTTCATCCTCGTTGTGGTATGCAGATTTGCTCGCATAAGTTCGTGAATGTAAATCAAGTCGCTACTCTGATCAGATCACGCTGTCTTTCTCTCTAGCTCTGGTAATTCACTTGATTTACTTCTATTTTTCCTTCTGTTTTGGCTTCTTTCTTCTGAAACATTGGTTGATTTTATGAGTCTAAGCTAATGGATTTGTCAAGTTCAGTGATTGACGTTGAAGCTACTTAATTTAGTGGCGGTGGTCGCTGCCACTCACTCTTCAAAGCACCTCTATTTAAAGTCTTATTCATCTGCTTCGTACTAAGCTAATACATAGCATTTATTTCCGTTTTAAAGTTTCTGATGTTGCAAACTAAATCACTTTTGGTTATTGTAATTTGTGGGGTTTTCGTTAGTGCTCAATTTTTGAATTGTGCTTGTGAGGTCGGATTTGAGATTTCTTCCACTACCTGACGTTCCACTTATTTTGTGAACTTACTAAATTTCTCAGTTAGTCTACCATTGTTACTTTAATCGCTTTTCTCAAATCGTGTTAGACTATGTTTACTTTTCTTTAATTTCCACTTTGCAAATAATATTAGCTAAGATTCTGAAATTTTACCTGTAGCAATTAAAAGCAAATTAGTTAAAAGATGTTATCTTTATAAGCTTTTGGACAGCGATAAGTTCTGATCATCTTGGTTTATGTAACTCGTGCACTTGTGCTATTTTCTGTCTGAAGCTAACTGGTTGCGATAATGTTCTAGCAGTAAGCTGTAGGCAGCGACTGAAAATGTCGGTAATAAGCATCTTGTTCGCACAACTTGTCTTCTTTTCTCTATCCGTTTGTGGGATAAAAGAGATCTATATTGTGACAATGGAGGGAGATCCTGTGATAAGCTATAAAGGAGGTGTCCCAGGCTTTGAAGCCACTGCCCCCATATCCGATGAAAAGATCGACACTACCAGGTATGTGAAACCATAAATGTGCTTTATGCGACTATGAAATGAATTTTCAGGTGTATCCTCATTGTCACTATGCTTTAGGTTCATATATTTGCATATTGTCGAAATGGATGATTAGTGTTCCATCTCATTTGCAACTTATGCTCCTGTGTTATGTAATTTAAATATTCTAGTTTTGACCATCAGGACGGAATTTCCTCAATATATGCACCATAGGCTTCTTGCATTTATCATATTCTGTCATCTAATGTAGTACATGCCCTCAACTCTTTGACGATTTCTTTTACACCCACCAGTCAAGTTCCATCTTCAAAAGAAAGTGTTTAGCAGCTTGAATTCTGTATGCAATTTCTTTCCAAACTTTCTTTTGGTGATGCAACCAAGCTTCTAACCCGTTTCTAGTTCCCTTGAAAGTTTACAATATTATAATTGACATGCACCCTCTATATCAGAGGTTTTGAAGTAGTTGAAAAGAACTATTTTAACTCTTGTCCCTCTACCAGTGAGCTGGTCACATCTTATGCCAAGCATCTTGAAAGTAAACATGATATGCTTCTTGGTATGCTGTTTGACGGTGGGACCTACAAAAAACTTTACAGCTATCGACATCTTATAAACGGATTTGCAGTTCATCTATCAACTGATCAGGTGAAAGTTTATGTCACCCATTTACTGTTTGTCCCACTGTTAACAAATGGTTCTCCTTTTGGAAATCGTGTTTGCTTATGTAGTTTCAATATATTAGTAGGCAGATATTCTACGACGTTTCCCTAGTGTAAAATCTGTGGAGAGAGACTGGAAGGTTAGGAGACTCACAACGCACACGCCACAGTTTTTGGGTCTTCCAACTGAAGTTTGGCCTACTGGAGGTGGCTTTGACAGGGCTGGAGAGGATATTGTGATAGGTTTTGTGGACTCTGGAATTTATCCATACCATCCAAGCTTTGCAATTCACAATGGTGATCCATATAGGCCTCTTCCGAAGTATAAAGGAAAATGTGAAGTTGATCCTGATACAAAAAGGGACTTCTGCAATGGAAAAATAATTGGAGCCCAACATTTTGCTAAAGCTGCAATAGCTGCTGGGGCATTCAATCCTACCATAGATTTTGCTTCTCCTATGGATGGTGATGGACATGGAAGGTTAGATCCATTTCATAAAAATTGGAATTTTATACTTGCATTTGTTGTGCAAGTTGATACAGATATTTGAATCACATGTCTAGAAACATAGCGCTTAGCTCACAATTATAAATGAAGTGTGCTTGCCTTTATTAGAGAGAAAAGAAAAAAGAAATTGGAAAAGGAAATAACAAAGATGTGATTTCCATGTTTATTTATGTGGTCAAGCTCCTCAATTTTTTCTTTTCATGGAATAGGAAGGATGATAAGATAGATCTTTTAAGCTATTTCATTGAAATGATATCCCTTACCACAAAAGCACAATCGTGGTGATATTTTTCAGAATGTGAATACAATAACTGCACTCATCATCAAACAATGAACAGCTAGTTAAAAGCACAATCGTGGTGATATTTTTCAGAATGTGAATACAATAACTTCACTCATCATCAAACAATGAACAGCTAGTTTATCATCGTACATGTAGTCTAGAAAGGTTTGCAGCTGATCCGCCATAATATTATGTTCTTTAAGTTCTACCTATTGGTTGAAAAGACCCCAAATGGTATCATCAATACCAGCCCGTACTGTGATTATTGAATAACGTCGGAATCATTGAAGGAAAACTTTCTGTTTATACTAGTAAATTTTATTATCATTCTAAATTTATGTTAGTTCTGATGTTCAGTTGGTTGAGGGCATAGTTTTCTGTATGACACTGCTTGCTTTGCCTACATTTCATTGCTGTTTCTACATGTATATGAGCACAACTTCTTGCAGAAATATCCATTTCAGTTAGAAATATTTTCTTTTCTATATTGGATTCATTTTTTATTCAACATTATCATAGATAAATGAGTGATATACAAGGAAAAACAAACAGGCAACAATTCATTGAGTGCCACGAGAGCAGATCCATGAGAAAAGGTTTCGTTGACAAAACTAAATATTGTTGATATGCTTGAAGTATTTTTCTGGGTACCCCTAGAAAACTAAGAAAGACTATGGGCAAATTCGAAAAAGTCCACTTATTCATGTTAAAATCTCCAAGTTATGGTGCACAAAACTGGATGCTCCTCCTATCTTTGGGAGAATATATGCTATGATCATTATCCTTTCTGATAGTATGAAATACTGTTCTGATTAACATGCCTGTAAAGTATATGTAAAGCAAGATGTCTTCTAAATCTCACACCATGTTCTCTTTGCCTTTGTCACCGGCTACCAGTCACACAGCAGCTATTGCAGCGGGAAATAATGGTATTCCAGTGAGAATGCAAGGCCATGAATTTGGAAGAGCAAGTGGGATGGCTCCTCGTGCTAGGTACGAACAATAGCTGTTGCTGAAATGTGCTGTTGGAGCACTTCCCTCTTTTACTTTTGTGTAGAATGACTAGTGCAATTGTATTTGCATAGGATTGCTGTGTACAAAGCACTCTACAGGCTTTTTGGAGGCTTTGTAGCAGATGTAGTAGCTGCTATTGATCAGGTATGCCGTTGCCACTCTTGGCCAATAGCACATAACACAGTGCAAGGATCAAGTATTGCTGCTTAATTTGTTTCCATTCTTGCTGTTTTTTCATTGTTTAAATTCCAGCTATATAATTTCTTTCGGCCATGTCTTTATCCTAATGCAATCATATTAAGATACTCAAGTAATTGGCGAAATAACATAACCTATCAATTACTTGGGTATAGTTGCATTGAACTCCTCCTAGATTCCGTTTTGTCAGCTAATTATCAATTTTTGGCTATACTTTTTATGCTAGGGGTTTAGATTTCTAAGATAACATTCTAAACAGGCTGTTCATGATGGAGTGGACATACTCAGCCTCTCAGTGGGTCCAAATAGCCCCCCAGCAACCACCAAGACTACATTCTTAAACCCATTCGATGCTACACTTCTAGCTGCTGTAAAGGCAGGTGTATTTGTTGCACAGGCAGCAGGAAATGGAGGTCCTTTTCCAAAGACATTGGTTTCTTATAGCCCTTGGATAACATCTGTGGCGGCTTCAATTGATGACCGCAGATACAAAAATCATCTAACGCTGGGAAATGGAAAAATCTTGCCAGGAATTGGTTTATCCCGTAAGTTTTACAGACGAACTTCCTCAAGCATCTTGTATTTATCAATTGACTTCCTGCCAATTAATTCATTGGATTTTGGAGTCATAATCTGGCTCTTTGAGAGCTGAAAAGGTCAATGGATTGATGCAGCCTCTACACATGCTAATCAAACGTACACCTTGGTTGCTGCCAATGATGTGTTACTTGATTCTTCAGTAATGAAGTACAGTCCTTCAGATTGCCAGAGACCAGAAGTGTTGAACAGAAACTTGGTTGAGGGCAACGTTCTTCTTTGTGGTTATTCCTTCAATTTTGTTGTTGGTACTGCTTCTGTTAAAAAAGTATCGGAAACCGCCAGAAGTCTTGGTGCAGTTGGATTTGTTCTTGCTGTGGAAAGTGTTTCTCCGGGGACCAAGTTTAACCCTGTCCCTGTTGGTATTCCTGGAATTGTTATCACAGACGTAACCAAATCCATGGTAATATTTTTATTTAATGAACTTTTGACCATGAACTTGCAAATACTATTGCATATACTTGAAAGCTGACTTTGTGATTTCTTGCAATCTATGATCTCCTTTTCTTTCTCTGATCTTTCTAATTTTGAATCTGAGAGTTCTAATGACTTGTCGGATAATTATTGGCATTTAGACTTAATTTGCCAGAGTAACCATGCCATTTATTTAAGTATAATTATTCCAAAGTCATATCAATGGAAACTTGGAAACTAATAAAGCATTATTGTTTATTTTGCTATATAAAGTTCACTCCCTATTCTTTGCTCAATCTCTTTTTAATCACACCAGATAGTTTCTAACAGGATTGTTCTAACTACTGATATTTGGGTTTTGATCATTGCTGCCATTCTAGGATCTTATAGACTATTACAACATCTCCACATCAAGAGATTGGACTGGAAGGGTGAAAAGCTTCAAAGCTACAGGAAGCATTGGAGATGGTTTGATGCCTATTCTCCATAGATCGGCACCCCAAGTTGCCTTATTCTCTGCTCGAGGGCCCAACATAAAAGATTTCAACTTTCAAGATGCCGATCTCCTCAAACCAGACATCCTTGCCCCTGGTTCACTCATTTGGGCTGCTTGGTCTCCAAATGGAACAGACGAGGTAAATTATGCTGGTAAGTAATTTATCCGATTCTAATAAATACTTCGATAATAGCCATACATGCTCTAAACATTGAAGTGTGGGTTAATGCCTGGCTTCCCTTCAAGTTAGTGACTCCAGGGGTGGAACTTATTGAAGGAGCATTCTACATCTTTAAGTACTAACTTGCTTGTTAAGGAGAGTTTCAAAACTTCTAGTTTCGTGTTCTCAAATTTTGTGTATAGAAAACAAGTGTGCCTTTCAAATCTTTCTTTGTTTTCTGGTAGGTGAACTTTACGGTGCATGTTCTAATGCATCTTAATGACAACAGTAAAATATATTTTGCACTTATTTGCTTTGGGCAGGGGAAGAATTTGCAGTGATATCTGGAACTAGCATGGCTGCACCACATATTGCAGGTATAGCTGCCCTTGTAAAGCAGACGCACCCTAGCTGGAGTCCTGCTGCAATCAAATCAGCGTTGATGACAACTTCAACAATGCTTAATAGAGCAGGGAGACCTCTTCAAGCACAGCAATACTCTGAAACAGAAGCCACCAAGCTGGCCAAGGCTACTCCTTTTGATTGTGGGAGTGGTCATGTCAACCCGAGGGCTGCTCTAGATCCTGGACTGGTTTTTGATGCAGGTTCTTCTACTTATCTACCTCATGACTGCATTTGTTATTTCTAGGTTCATTCACATCCGGAAAATTCTAAATTCAGACTATTCTTTTTCTTTTTTTTTAATATTCTGGGAACATAATGAGCAGCTTTAGTATGCTGAACAGTCCCTTGTGAATTCCAGCAAGGTATTCGGCAATATTAGTTGATTAGCCAACGATTAAAGCTAGATTTTGTGGTGTTGTTGTATGATTATGAATAAAGATTTGTATGGAAAGCAAATGGGATAATAGTCCCATTAAAGCTTCTTTACTTGTTTAGTCTACCGAATCCCGCTGTATCTTTAATGTCCTCCTAATTTGCTTGTGCACAGGTTATGAGGATTACTTGGGCTTTCTGTGCTCTACTCCTGGAATTGACATTCACGAGATAAGAAACTTCACAAACTCACCCTGTAATAACACCATGGGCCAGCCATCAAATCTGAACACTCCATCAATTACAATCTCCCATTTGGTGAAAACTCATATAGTCACTCGCACAGTTACAAATGTATTCGATGACGAAACATACGTGATCACGGCCAGAATGCAGCCAGCAATTGCCATTGAAGTTAACCCTCCAGCAATGACACTGAAACGAGGCGCATCAAGGACATTCTCAGTGAGTCTTACTGTTCGATCAGTGACTGGATCGTACAGTTTTGGTGAAGTTCTCCTGAAAGGAAGCAGGGGGCATAAAGTAAGGATCCCAGTGGTAGCTATGGGATACTGGAGATAGAGTGCAATATTTTGTTAAGAAGTTTTTAATATTCTTGGTATCATTTGGTAATAAAGCTCAGATATAACAATATTGTAAAATTATACTTGTTGAATCCATGTAAAGTAGCTCTAGCGTTAATACAATACCTAACAACACTATTCCACTTCTGCTAATTAAGAAGCAAGGACCTTCCATTTTTCTTTTTGATGAGTGAGCTTCGTCTTTTGGTCAATTGCCATCAGGTTCTTAATTATTCAAACTACTCTGATGTTTTGACACAACTCGGTACAAATAGAAAGGACAAAGCGTTAGGTCCCATCTCCCAAACATGGTCCCATCTCCCAAACATGGACAGACATGTTTACAGGCTTGATCGGTTTTTTTCCATATATTCCACTTAGGCTATA
>JAOQMQ010000194.1:24542477-24569995 GCA_027563845.1 Erythroxylum subrotundum
TTAATATATTAATAGTAACAACTTAATTGTGAAAGATACTAAATTGTCACAATTACTATTGTATTAGTGACAAAAAAATAAATTATCACAGTTACTTCAAACAATAGTGTTAATCAATTGTCTTGTCACAAAAAACCTCGTATTTGTGACAAAACAATAGTTAGTCACAAAAAAATTGTCACTAAATGTCTTAACTCTTGTAGTGCCTACACATGCAAAGGGGGGGAGAGGGTGAATTGTGTGTAAAAAATTAAGAAACTTTCAAATCAATAAGATCCTGCGTAAACAAAATAAATTTATAAATAAAAGGGTCCTATAAACTTTCGAAAGGACCTTGTTAACACTCAAATAGAAAGAAGCCAATTAATTGAAAGGAGCTTGCTAATGCTTAAAATGATAGGAGCCTTTTCTTAATCGATAAGAGCTTCTTAATCGATACGAGCCTGCTAGTACTAAAAAAAAGGAGCCTATTTAATCAATAAGAGCTTGCTACCTTTTGAAAGAAACCTCTTGCAATATAAAAATAGAAGGAGCCTGGTAACTTTTGAAAGAAACCTCTGGCAATATAAAAATAGAAGGAGCCTATTAAAAAACTGAAGAGCCTTTTGAAAACTTATAATGCTGAAATTTAAAAGTAAAGAAGAGGGAGAAAATGACACAGTAGATTTATACTGATCAGGCTTATAACGAAGCTTACGTCTAGTTTTCAAGTATCCAACTTGAGTATTTCACTATAAAAATCAAGTAGTAATTTGACGAGTCTCTTCAAGCTCATAAGTGTATATTTCTTAAAGTTCTTCAACCTTCTACACTAGTAGTATTTTGCTAGCCTCTACAAGCTCTTAACAAGAAATGTATGAAGAATTTAACAATCTCTATTAATAGAGTGATATCACTTTCTAAGGCACAAAAAGTTTAATATAACTTTTAAGAATATTGATGCTCTAAGATATATTTTGCAAGTTTCGTATCTGTATGTCTCTGTTACAAAATACAGTGGCTCTTCCTTAAATAGGCGTTTTCTTCAACTAATCGTTGCTTAATCTTTGAAATCATCTCTGCTGAAATCTTTGATATTTAGCCGTTAAGAAGAACGTTATGTCAAGGCTTCCGGAGCTGATTATTGGAATTAGTATGATTCTTCTGGATGTCATGGAATTATTTAAAAAGGTAAGTTTATAAAGAAGGTTCCTGCAAGAAAAAACAATTATTTCATGATTTTATTTCCTTTTTAAGGAGTATATCATTACCTATATAAGGAAATAAGTCCAATTTGAATTTTGAAATATTATACATTTATCATCAAAATCGTTAATAATAAACCTTGATATTTTTCAAAATTTAAATAAAGAATAAAGGATTTCAAATGATACCTGTAGACTTTATTCACAGTTATAATTAGAAGGAGTCTGACTTCTAAAAGAAGGAGTCTATCGTTTGTTTGTCATAGATTTAACATTTCAGCAGAATATATCATCAAAGCAATATTGAAAATATATCATCAAGGCAAAATATATCATTAATTCTATGATTAGAAGGAGCCTGACTTCTAAAAGGAGTCTATCGTTTGTTTATCACAAATTTAACATTTCAATAGAATATATCATCAAAGCAATATTGCAAATATATCATCAAGGTAAAATACATCATTAATTCTCCCACTTTGTCATTATAAAAAAATAGAGAGTAAGAATAACGAATGCATTAGACAAATATCATAAGTATGAAAGAATAGTCCGGGCAAGAATTACAACATAGTTATTGAAGAGATTTAGAATTTCTTTCTAAGCAAAATTTGCATGCCAAGAAGCTGATTTTGCATGCTTTCTATTTGTTCTCACATTTTTACTTGATTGGCTTGAATGTCCTTTAGTTGTTGTTGGAGATTTGTACTATTTTGTCTGGAATTTGTTTGTCTGGAGTAGGATCCAAGTTTTCTGCTACTTTTTTAGATCTTTTGTCTACCCAAATATTGTTTTACAATTTGTATTCAAATTGGTAGGGAATGGAAGGATAAAACTTAGCTGGTGTGTAGCAATTTTGATTATAAAAAGGTACTCCATAATAGGTGCAAATCTTGGTGAGTAACATTCCATAAGGCAGACAATTAGTGGTATTCTTGTGATTCCCCTTATCCACCATGAATCTTAAGATCATTGCTTGAAGATTTATTATGTTCCCTTTTAGTAAATTGTACACTACATAAATGTCCAGCAAACTGCACCTTTCAAAAGAGCTACTCCTTGGAAAAATTGAGGTAGCTGATAATGATGCAAGGTATCGAGGCAGTAAATCTAATTGCTTGCTCCAGGGTCTCCCATCTTGGGTGTTTTCAGCATGAAGGCATATAAAGTTAACAACTTCTACCAAATCCAGATCATCGACATCCTACTTATGACAAGGAAAATTAGTTCTCCCTATAGGAGTTATGTCCATTATATCTCTTAAAATTTCTTTAGAAATTAGAATTTCACATTCATACACCCATAAGAAAATGGCTAGCTTTCCATTAATTTCTTCTTTTCTCATGTTTATGTAGAACGTCCTGACTAGCTCATCACATACAGTTTCATCTAATTTTAGAAAATTTTCCTAACCATTGGTAGCAAAGTAAGTAAAGATCGGTATACCTATGTCATCAAACATCATGGGAGTCAAGATTCACCCAGTGACCACCTTTCTTTTCTTATACTACATTTTGTAGCAGACTTCATCTTCCATTGATTGAAACATTTTTGGTGGTACTAATGTCTTTTCTTCCTTCTGTGTAGCTATCTTTATTTTCTTTGTTTTGTTTTCTTTAGGAATCATCTTTTCATGAAACAACTCATTTCTATCAATAGGGTCCTTTATAGTATCTTCAGTTGCAGGCGCTTTTCCTTTCTTTATTTTTCCTTTTTTCTGGATTCTTTTTCCTCTTTCTTTTCAGCATCAAGGGTTTCTTTTTGTTCAGAAATTTTCTTGACTTGCTTTGCAAGACTTCCTTTGGTTCGTGGTTGTCTAATCAATTGAGAATGTTCTTCATCTAAATCATCGTTTATAACCCAGTGTACTTCTGATACTTGGGGTTTAGAGGAGATAGGATTAGTAATATGAGCTTCACTATGGTTATTAGTGGAAGTTAGGGTTTTCTTTTGTCCTTTTGATCTGGTTCGTGCCATTATAGGTAAAGAGTTTTTGGAGGAAAAAACAAAGAGAAGGCAGAAAGTTAGGGTGTAGAGAGGAAGAGAGCTGCACTTTTAAAACAGAACACGATGAGTAGAAGAAAGAAGTCTGTCCTTGGTATATTAAGCAACTCTTAGATGTTGATTTTGTGTGAGAATAGGTAGTTGTACAAGCTAAAAAAGGAAGTGAATTGTCTGTATATCTTCTGTCAGTTCCATACAACCATTTGTCAGAGTCACGCATGTGTTTCTTTAAATGGTAAAGCGACTCCATGAATGACTTCCTTTTTAGGGCACATGTAAGATGCTCTTTTAAATCAAGAGGAGCCTTCTAAAGTGGAAGGAGCTTACTACGAGGAGTTCTAAAAACTAAGAGGAGCCTTCTAAAGTAGAAGGACCCTGCTAATGTATACATAGAGAAGTAGCATAGAAAATTCATACAGATGTAATATCAGATAGTCTGCACAAACCAAACTCTTTTTTAACACACAAAATCTATCGTAAGAGAGTGTCTTAGTGAAGATATCGACCACTTGATTTTCAGTATTAACATGAAAAAGATCAATGATTCCTTCTAAAACATGATCTCTAAGAAAATGATGCTTGATTTCTATATGCTTAGTCCTAGAATGATGCACAGGGCTTTTCGAAAGATTTATTACACTAGTATTATCACATAATATAGGAATATGATTAAAGTTCAGAGAGAAATCCAGGAGTTGATGCTTCATCCATAAGATTTAAGCATAACAGCTGGCAGTTGCTATATATTTTGCTTCAATTGTTGAAAGTGTTGTGCAATTTTATTTCTTATAAGACCAAGAAACCAGACATCCTCCAAGAAATTAACAGTGATCACTTTTGCTTTTTCGATCAACTTTATCACCTGCATAATTTGCATCAGAATAGCCAAATATGTTAAAAGAATCAGTTTTTGGATACCATAATCCAAAATCCATAGTTCCTTGAAGATATCGGAAGATCCGCTTGACTGTTTGGTCGGGTTATCGAAGCCCCCAAAGTAATTATGATTATTTAAACTTTTATAGTAGTCATGGAACCATGTTGAATCCCTAGAGAACTAAACACTAGTTTCTTAATTTCAAGTATTAAAAGTAAATTGGGGGGGGGGGGGTTATTGAATAACTGATTAACTGAAATTAATACAAAAACAAATTAAATCAACTGAATTTAAAAATGAAAAAGTCAAGATTGGCAAACTTCGATTCAAGGGAAAGATCTCATTTAATTGTAACATTGATCACTAGTCTAAAAAGAATATTTTCATGATTCAAGCAGTTAGTCCGAAACATGTTAGGTAGTCGTAATAAGTCTCAAATTTTTCTAAATTAATTGGTTCAAACCCAACATCCATACCAAAATTTATCACCCATTGACTGGGTGTGATAGCATTTCATATCAAATAAATGATAGCAATAAGCTCCGTGAAAAAGACTAATCCCTAAATTAAATAATGGAGATAGCTACAACTATTCAATTTAGTTTTCTTGTTTTATCATAAGTTAAATATGAAAATTCATAAATAACCTATTTACTATTCATAAAATAAGGATCATTTAATTCTTGGATAGTGATAGAATAATCAATATTAAATTAAACTTTCAAATTAACCAGATATTAATCATTCATGAAATATGAGAACTCAAAACAAGAAATAATTGAATTTAAACATGAATAAAAGTTTGGAACACAAAACCTCACAAGGTTATAACTAGAGTTTCAAATCCCCTTGAATCAGAATGATCTAGTTTAGCCACATATGGTTTTTGTTCAATAATAAAAATATAAGAAAGATAAAGAATTGCTAAAAACGTAAGAAGAGAGAACTCTTTTCTGTTGCGAGGAACGTCCCTTTTAAGGGGTTTTCTAATTTGATGCTAATCTAACTCTAACTTGTAAAGATGTTTATCTAAAGCAAATTCAAATTTCTACATGATAAGGATAAGGCGAAGTCTTCCAGTCAAACTCCAACTCTTCAAGTGATCAATTTTATCCACTGCAACAATCTTCCCACTTCATCCAAAATTTTGTAATTATCTCCAATAATGTCCCAATTTGATGCAATCTCTACTCTTCATCCCCTAAAACAAAACAAACATTAATTTTCATATTTAAGCACCAAAATAAATCTAAAACAAAGGAGATAATATCAAATAATATAGCAAGATGAGATCTTACCAAATTCCCCCACACCGGACTCATGTTTATCCTCAAGCATACATCAATTTAATACATTAATCACCTTCATAACAATGTCTCGTCTTTTTTTTATGTTATCTAGAAATTTCCAAAAACTAATTCACATTTAAGGGTTAAGATGAAATAACGATCCAGAGAATAAGCACTCATAGGACACATTGTTAAAACATAGCATCTCATCAATTCCATCAAAATCAAATGAGCAAGAGTTGACACCCTCTCAAGGATTTCACTCTATACACTCAAAGTGTTTAGGGTTCATTAAGCTCTTAAATCAAAACATATCAAGTTATTTCCATAAGCTTGCTTAAGAATCATATCTCCACCACTAAAAAAATGACCTTAATGTATAAATTAAAGGCACTTAATAATGGTTGTATCGTGGCTTAGGTAAGGTATGACAAAAGGAACTTTTTGGCTCAATAAATTGAAGAAAATCATACAAACTTATCCACACAAGTTTTAACTTAAATCAAAATTTACTTGATTCAAATGACATCTCTTTCAATCACCTTTTCTTTTCTTTCTTTCTTTCCTTTTTCTTTTGTTTTTCTTTTCAACAACAATATTAAATAGAATATCTTGTTTTTTTAACTTTTCCTCCATTCTAAAAATAAATAAAAACAATGCAACTTGAATCATCTATTCATCTAATTTACTTGTCACGCAATTAGTCAAAATCTTGTGCAAATAAGCTAAGACAATTCCTTCAATTTAGGGGTTCAAAATTATTAAGGATATTAAAAACAAAAAGGTTAAAATGGGCTTGTAACAAGGTTATTATGCAAGAAAAGAAAGGTTAAGGCTCAAATTGTTTTCTAAGGATAAAAAGTAAGGTAGGCTTATTTAGGTCAAAAATGGTTACCCTACAAGCTGTCATCATCTTTATACACCATGTTAAGTTGTCATTTTGCACTTATTTGGTATATAAATCTCTCTCATGTGTTGAAATTATTATTCAAAATTCATGGATTTGTTTCTTAATTACTTTCAGATGATTTTCAACACTTGGGAGAAGAAATTGAATCAAAAAGAGGCAAGGAAAGTAAAGATAATATGAAAATTCCAGATTGGCAACAAATTTAGTGACTAAGGGTGGGCACGTGTAAGGACAAAATTTATCTGCAAGATCTGTTTTTAAAATGCAGATTCGATCCACTTCAGATTTTTATGATTTGGAGAATCAAATTGCATCCTTATTGATGGGGATCTACCACCTAAATATGGGGGGAGATTATCTGTAAAAGATCATGGAAAAAAGAGGAGATCAAAGGAGATAAAGAGGGATTCACGTTACTGTTCACGCAAATCACTTTAGGGGATATTTTTTACATTTCTGCAGTTTTTCTTCTTGCTTTTCGACAGCCATAGTTAGGTCTTCATTTTTTGCAGTATTTCTCTAGGAGTTTTCGAATTTCTAGGAAAGACTAAGGATGGATACTTTACATAAGGATGGATACTTTACCTTTGTCATTTCTTTGTTAATTTTCACTTTTGTTATGAGTAGCTAAATCCCTTTTCTTGGTTGAGGGAAACCATGCTATGATTTATTATGTGCGAGATATTCCAACAAAGTTTGTTTTGTTGATAGATATTGAGTGCCTTTCGAATTGCTTTTATGATGGAATTGGTCGATTTCTAGGATGCGTAGCTAGGGATTGATTCATTTAATAGCCAGATTAGTGAAATATGACATTCATTTTTGCTAATCATAAGTAGCAATTAAGATTACCTTCTTTACGTTAGAGTGGCAAATTCTAAGAAGAAACTCATCTTGTTTAAATACATGTCGTACATGTGTTATCTTGTTCATTGGTTTCTTAGTTCTTAAAGCTATTACTCAATTGAACTTACGATCGTATCTAGGTTGTTGATTGATAAGAATGTTTAGAATACATGTTTCTATTCATTTACACTTAAGAGAAAACATCATCCAATGAATGTTTGTTGATGAACTGAATTTTATATCAAGGATCCATTTTAGTGTAATAACATCGGTGAACCGAAACCAAGGTTTTTCTATTAAATTTTTAGATCCAATTACTTTTGTTAATTTTCAATTTTTTGTTATTTCTAATTTCTTAAATTACGTGAACTAAACCCCCTATTTGATTTAGTTTTAAACTTGTTAACCTTTACCATTAAAAATTTCCCGTGGGAACGATCCATACTTTCCACTACTACATTATTTTGTATTGACGGAAGTTGGTTTCTTTTTAAATTTGGTTGCAGGCAATAGCAGTACCAAATTTTGGCACCTTTGTTGGGGTTTTTTTAGTGATGTTTTTGTTTTTGTTTTTGGTTTTGTTGTTCTTGGTTACCTTGTCTTCTGTTTGTTTTAGTTTCACAGTTTTTTTTATTTTTCGATCTTTTAGCGGCATGGCTCACTTTTAGTATGCTTTTGATTTTGATTTTTCATATTGTCTTTATTATGATGATAAGTTTCCATCTGTTGTGACTTCCAGGTTTGACCATTAAGTGACAGATTTCACACCCTTAACCGTGCAAGTACCGAGGGATGGCCAACAAACTAAGGTATGTGAAGTTTGCTCATTTTTAGGTCATTCTTTTTGTACGTGTCCTGTTTTGTAGGATACAAAGTACAGATTTGTTTGTCCATCGAGCTACTATCAAGAGCAGCCCTACTTCCAGCCAGAGCCTCCACCTCCACCATCGCCACCACAAGTTGATGAGATGTCTTAAGAGGAGAACGTAATAAGTTTGGTGACAAGCACTCTTCAATTCCAACAGTCTAGACAACCGTATATGCCTCGACAACATCAAAATACAACATCCAATTTCGAAGGTAAGACTTCCTTAGAAGATATAGTTCAATCTTTGGCCACTAACACTTTGACGTGTCAGTGAAATACTGAAGCAAGTATCCGAAATATTGAAAATCAATAAAGAATATTGAAAATGAAATAAGCCAAATGGCAACTGCCATAAATCGATTGGAGGCATAAAATTCTGGAAATTTTCTAGCACAACCGGAGATCAATCCCAAACAAAGTGCAAAGGCTATCATATTACGGAGTGGTAAGGAATTGTAGGAACCACTTCCGAAAAATTCCAGAAGAGAGGTAGAAGAAGAAGCAACGTAAAAGGCACCTTCAAAACCAGAAATGACGCAAAATAATCTGCAGAATATGGTGGTTCTACTCCTTTTTCTGAGTCAATTTGTTAAGGCAAAGAAGGAAGAGCAAGCGGAGTTAGAAGAGGAAGAGGTTATAGTTCGAGAAAAGATGAAGGATGTGCAACCTCCTAATGTAAGAGATGCAGTTCATGTTATCGCTAATCGAATTTTGTTTCCTTTTTGTAGTTGTTTATAGCTAAAAGAAGAAGAAGAACAAGAAGAAGAAAAACCGCTAATCACATATGAGTTGAGCGAGCTATGGGCAAACGAGCTGAAGATCAAAGGTGACAAGCAGGATGTTGAGTCTCCACACCCATTGGCGATACTCTTACGAAGACCATCCTGGTGTGAGAAGGGCGATGCCTGAAAAGATGAGTGGACATTAGAGTATGATAGTGAAACGATGAAGTTCCACTTATCAGAAGTCATGGAACATCGTGCTGAGAAGGAGCCCACTTCAAGGGAAGTTGCTCCAGGCTCCTCATAGAGTTTGAGCATGCTTCCTGTTGGACTCAAACATCCATTCGATAATGGATGATGTACATATGCCAAGGGTCAAGCTTCTGACCTTAAATAAGCACTTGATGGGAGGCACCCAATCCGTATCCTTTCTTTTATATGTTTTTCTCTTTTATGCATATCTTTCGAATGTTTGATTTGAGCGTTTTACTCGTTTTCTTTGGTTTGTTTTGTTTGTAGGCATTTGAAAAGGAAGCTGCAATCATTCATTTCAAAGCTGCATATGACGTCTTCAATCTAAGGGAGTACTTCTATTCCCATCCCTTTTTTGTGCTTTTATTAATTGAGGACAATGCCCATTCTAGGTGCGGGGAAATTAGTTACAAGAAGTTGGGTTTCCATAGCTGACCTGCATCGCCACCAATCGTCCCAAGCTAATTTGGATGACTACCTCAGTCACCTCGAACACCGAATGCACCAAATGGAGCACAACTTGATGGCTTATTGGGAGTTTCAAGGATTCCAACCTCTGCACCCACCAACACCATAAATTCGGCAGTCACAAATAGAGAAGCATTCTTTCCTCTATCTTTTACATTTTGCTTCTTTAATTTTATATCTTAACATTGAGGACAATATTGGTCTAGGTGTGAGGGAAGGAATTATAGTTTTTTGTGTGTGATTCTTTTCGGTTTTTGCATGTTTGATATGTATGTTGAGCCATCAAGCTTTATCATATTAGTTTGGATAAGATTGAGTATGTGAATGAAATTAAATTGGGCTATGTGAGTCTTAAGTGAATCATGCAGATTGATTGCAATAATCGATCTTGTAAACTTAATCAAAATTTTGACATTTGAGTGATTAGGTAATTTATGGAATTAAGGTGAATTCTTAAGTTAAACATATGAGCGAAATTGAGCTTAAATGACATCATCTTTATGCCATTCTCTTTCTTTGTCTTGTGTGATGCTCCTCTAATCATGTTTGCCTTCAGAACTTGCACTGAACCGGATTGAAATTGTAAGATGATGCATGTTGGCAAAATTTTTCAAAAGAGTTGTACACAGATTCTTTTAGGTTTCTTTTGGTTTCTTTTGTTTTCAAGTCTTTTGAATGCTTGGAGATAAGCATTGTTTAGGTGTGGGGGAGATTGATAGGTTATTAATTTACATATCAATTTGGGATATTTGTGGAGCATATCGGATGGATATATATTGTCTTAATTATGATGTTTTTATAGTGGAGTTGTTTTGGAGAAAAGAAGCTAAAATTGGCTAAATTGGAGGAGAATAGCATACCTAGTAACAACCAGAAGGAATTGACAAAACAGCATAATAAGAAAAAGAAGAAACGGCAGCTAGGAATTAAAATGTACAGTAGCTGCTGGGAGGAACAAAAACGCAGCAATCTACAGCAAAAAGGGCAGCAGTTTGAGACAAGATAAAAACCTTCAGTAAAGAGGACAAAAATGACAACAGCAGAAGATAAACGTCAGCAGCCACAAGAAAAAAACGACACAGTAGAGGAAAAGAAGAAACATCTAGCAAAAGACCAAAAAAACAAAATTAACCAAAAGAAGCAGAAAAATAAACGACTGTCCAAAACGCAAGCAGAGAAGAAGGAAACACAATAACAAAGAAAAAGAAGCGAGTAGTCCAAAACGCAGTGGATTGGGGACGTGGAAGACAATAAACGTTTTAAGGGTTTTATTTTGAAAAGAAAAAAGGAGGGTTTCGTTTTTAAGAAGAAGAAGACGTCTTTTGTGTGGAGTACGAGGGCAACTTTTAAAATAAAGCAAAAAGGCAACTGCTAGTTTGAGACGTGCATAGGTCTTTGGGCAGAAAAGAACATACATAGGCGGCAGCTAGACCAGGCTTGAAGGACATTTTCTGGAGCTTGGCAACAGTTGACAATTGGACCTGAATTTGGAGACATCTTTACGCTGAGTTTTATTTTCCATCTTTTGCCTTCAAGGGAGAGTAGGTTGCGTGGGTAGAGTTTAAAGTTCTGGAAATCTCCAATGTTGTTCTCCTTTAACTTTCTACCGTAAGAATAATTTTTTTTCAATAATAGTAATGTATCTTTCTTGTCAACGACTTGTAACTAATTTTTTATTCTAGTTAGAGGATTATATTTAAACCTTGATTCTTAATCAATTGTGAGATTGAATAAGTTTTAGTAAATTCAATCGAGTATAGGTATTTAATCATTTCCTGAATTAATTGATTTTATAATAGTTTTGAGTTTTATTGAATAGATGCATATATTTAATAATCCTGAAATAATCTACTGCTAATTAAAACTATGAACCCATAATTGTTTGTTGGTTTTAATAAGTGGCAATCGACATAATTTTATTTCATCGTTAAGAAGTTTAATAAATGTCGTGGAATTAATTAATCTGATTGCAATAAACCATTTGTTGAGTTTATTGGTTAGAATTGGGTCTGGCTGTCGAAACGCTAAATCCTATGAACTACCTCTGGGGTTGTTTTTTGATTAGGGAGTAATTATTCGATCTATTTGTGATCAACGTACAAGGTAAGTAAAGATTGGTTATTATAAACCTGTTTTTAATAACTAGAACCATTTTATTCATGAATATGTTAAATTGCTTTTGCATTAATGATCAATTGCACAAATCAAGGTGGAATTAAATTCCTTTAACTAGAAGTCAGTTTTATTGAATTTCAAATCAATTCATTTTTGTTATTTTTAATATTGCGTTTTAACATAATTTCTGAAACTCTCATTTGTTTACTTAATTATTTAAAAGAGATAAACCATCATTCTCAGAGGAGGCGACTTATTCTGTTGTGCTACGTTAATTTTCTTAGTAGGTTAATTATTTTTGGTTGATTTGACACTTACTAAACACAAAATTACATAAGGCGAGATCTCACCTTATGAGATTTAGTAGTTTGAAATTTTAATATCTTCACTCCAGAATACTAAATTACATAAGGCGAGATCTGGCCTTATGAGATTTAGTATTCTGAAATTTTAAGACCCCTTTTTCCTTTAAGCCAATAAATTTATTTTTAAAAAACAAGCAAGTGCAAACTATATATAAGCAAAACAAAATCAATAAAACTATCAAATTCTGGGTTGTCTCCTAAAAAGCAGAATTGTTTAACAACGTTATGCTCGACGTTGCTTTTTCCTCTCTAACTTCTACGTAATTGCAGTTTTGTACTCCTTAAGTAGTGTTACTAGCCCTTCCTCTAGCTCTTTATTCAACCTTTTTAAAATGATTGTGGGTAATGACTTTCTATCACCTAAATAGACATACTTTAGGCGACCAAGTAACACCTTTAATTCTATCTTTGGAGCCTACAAAACATAAGGTAAGATTTTCTTGTGAGTTATGGTAAGCTCAACATTTAAAGTTTTCGAATCTATTAGCATTGTTGATAATGATTCTACAACTTCACAAGTTTCATTAATTTGCTCATTCACTTCTGATTTAGCCTTACACTCCAACTTATCTTCAACACTCTCTTCTTTAAACATATCCTCTACAAATAAATCCACAATATCCATATGGTAAACGGATTGAAAATCATTCGGGTACTTCATTGTTTCAGAAATATTGAACTTTACTATTTCTCCTTCAAACTCTATGGAAAGAGTACCCTCGTGCACATCGATTATCGTCTTAGTTGTCTTCATAAATGGCCTACCCAATAAAATTGAAGCTAAATTTTCAACACTATCTCCATCCATTTTCAAGATGTAAAAATTCATTGGAAATACCAAACCATTAACTTAGACTAAAACATCGTCAATAACTCTAATAGGATGCATATACGAATGATCACCTAGTTGGATAATCACATTAGTTTCTTGTAAATAATTTAGATTTAAAGCTCGATAAATTTAGTATGGCATGACATTAATAGATGCACTTAAGTCTAGCATGGCGCGCTTAATTTTTCTGTTACCAATAACGCAAGGTAACATACCTGGATCTTTGCGTTTTTTCGGTAATTTCCTATTTATCACAGCTGATACATGCTTACCCAAAATTATTCTCTCCTTTTCCTTCAACTTTCTTTTATTTATGCACAACTCTTTTAACAATTTTGCATATTTTGGAACTTGCTTGATGGGTTCCAGAAGTGGTATATTAATTTCCACCCTTTTGAAAGTTTCTAAGATCTCTCTTTCATATCCATCATCTTTTGGATTAGTCAACCTACTAGGAAAAGGAGGTAAACGTGCATTAATTGATATTGATGAAGATGAATCAATTTTTTTTTATACCCTTTTTGATTCTTAAGTTAGAAGTTCGTCCTTCTTTTCTCCATCTTCGTGCTTTTCTATCTCCATTGGTAAAGAAGTTCCAGATTGAATTTCCTTACCACTTCTTAAAGTCATTTCAGTTTGGGAAGGTAATTTTCCTGATGTTTGCGCTTCCAATTTACTCACCGCGGTGGTTAATTGAGTGATATGATTTTCTAAATTTTGAAGGCTTGCCTTTGTTTCTTTTGGAAATTGTTGAGTATTATTAGCAAGTGCCTTAACAATTTCATCTAAAGACATACCTGAATTTGAAGATTGAGGTTGAGCATATGTAGGAGCTTGAAGTTGTTTAAAAATGTGAGGTTGATGTCGTTGTTGGCTTCTTTGATTTCTATAGCTCAAATTTGGATGATCTCTCTATCCTGGATTATAGTAATTGGAATAAGGGTCATACTTTCATTGAGATTGACCAGGAAAGCCCCCTATTATGTTAGCTTCTTGAAAAGAGTCTTGTTGCAATATAGGGCACATATCCATAGGATGTCCAGAGAATGAGCATATTCCACTCACTTTTGCCGATTGCAATTGACCTACAACCATTTGATGAACTAGAGTGGTTAAATCAAAAATTTTATTGTCAAGGTGTATGTTACTTACCTCATTCACACGCTTAATAACTCCATCTATCCTTGTTCTAAATTGTTGAGAATTTTCGGCCATAATTGATATCAACTATTTGGCTGCCCCAGGTGTTTTGTTTACTAGAGCTCCTCCACTAGGTGCATTGACCATACTTCGATTCATTGGCAATAGACCTTTATAAAAATATTGAATCAAGAGTTGGTTAGGAATCTAATGATGTGGACAGTTGACACATAACTCCTTAAACCTTTCCCAATATTCATAGATGTTTCTCCAGTAATTTGTCTTATTCCACATATCTCTTTTCTGATAGTTGCTGCTCTTGAAGCAGGAAAGAACTTCTCCAGAAACATTCTTTTCATCTTATGCCATGTTGTCACTGAGCCAGGGGGAAGATAGTATAGCCAATCCTTTGCCTTATCTTTTAATGAGAATGGAAAGGCTCGAAGATTAATTTGTTCTTTTGTAACCCCTTGTGGCTTCATTCCAGAGCAAATAACATGAAATTCCTTCAGGTGTTTATGTGGATCTTCACCTGCAAGATCACGAAAAATATGCAGTAAGTGAATCAAACCATATTTCAATTCGAAATATACCTCAACATCTAAAAATTGAATGCATAAAGGTTGTTGATTCAAATTCGGTGCCGCTAACTCCCTCAACGTTCTAGGGTTGAGATTTGCCATCTTTACATACTCTTCTTGAAAATTAAAGTCTTCACCAATTGTTAGATCTACTTCAACTTTCACATCTGAAGAAGAATGTCCACTTCCTTGCTTAGTCTCTTTTCTCAAACGACGCATTGTTTTCTCAATTTATGGATTATATTGTAATTTACTTGTCTGAGAAGCACGAGTCATACAAGACAAGAGGTCAACAGTAAATGTAAAAATAAAAACGCAAAGAAACTAAAAAAATTGAAATAGTTCCCCAGCATTGGTGCCAAATTTTGGTCGAGTTGTCGAAGCCCCCAAAATAATTCTAATTTTTCAAACTTTTGTAGTAGTTATAGAACCAGGTTGAATCCCTAGAAAACTAAACACTAGTTTCTTAATTTCAAGTAATAAAAGTAAATGAGGATTTTATTAAATAACCGATTAACTGAAATTAATACGAAATCAAATTAAATCAACTGAATTTAAAAATGAGAAAGTTAAGATTACCAAACTCCGATTTAAGAGAAAGATCTCATCTAATTATAACATTGATCACTAGTCTAAAAAGAATATTTTCACGATTTAAGCAATTAGTCCAAAACATATTAGCGTATCCGTAATAAGTCTCAAATTTTCCTAAATTAATTGGTTCAAACTTAACATCTAAACCAAAACTTATCATCCATTGACTGGATGTGATAACATTCCATATCAAATAAATGATAGCAATAAGTGCCGTAGAAAATACTAAACCCTAAATTAAATAATCGAGATAGTTGCAACTATTAATTTAGTTTTCTTGTTTATCATAATTTAAATACAGAAATTCATAAATAACCTATTTGCTACTTGTATCAATCATTCATGACAATTACAGATCATTGAATTTCTGGATAGTGATAGAATAATCAATATTAAATTAAATTGTCAAATTAATCGAAAATTAATCATTCATGAAATATGAGAACTTAAAGCAAGAAATACTTAAATTAAAACGTGAATAAAAGTTTGGAACACAAAACCTCATAAACTTACAACTAGAGTTTCGAATTACCTTGAATTAGAATGATCTAGTTTAGCCACAGATGGCTTTTGCTCCAATAACAAAAATAAAAGAAAGATAAAGAATTGCTAAAAACGTAAGAAGAGAGATCCATTTTTTGTTGTAAGGAACGTCCCTTTTATAGGGTTTTCTAATCTAATCCTAATCTAACTCTTGCTTGTAAATATGTTCAAATTTCTACATGATAAGGATAAGGTGAAGTCTTCCAGTCAAACTCCAACTCTTCAAGTGATCAATTTTATCCACTGTAGCAATCTTTCCACTTCATCCAAAATTTTTGCCAATAATGTCCCAATTTGATGCAATCCCTACTCTTCATCTCCTAAAACAAAACAAAAATTAATTTTCGTATTTAAGCATTAAATTAAATCTAAAACCAAGGAGATAATACCAAATAATATAAAAAGATAAGATCTTATCATTGCCTGAAGGTGACTTTCTTTTGGATTTAATTGAAAGCGTGCGTAAAGACACACACTAAGCATAATATCTGGTCTTGAGATTGTAAGATATATTAGTAACCCAATGATTCCTCTATACTTTGTTTCATCCGTAGCCTTGCCTTCTTCATCCTAATCAAGTTTAGTTCCAGTATATATAGGAGTACTCATAGGTTTGGCATTCTTAATGTGGTACTTCTTAATGAGTTCCTTTGTGTACTTGTCTTGGCTATTGAAAATTTTTTCCTTCTATTTTCCTGATTTGTAATTTGAGAAAGAAGGATTAGTTTTCCCATCATACTCATTTCAAACTCCCCCTTTATCAATGATGAGAATTCTTCATAGAAGGATTTATTAGTAGCACTAAATATTATGTCATCAACATATATTTGTTTTATGAGCAAATCATTTTCCTTTCTCTTAAAGAATAAGGTTTTATCTACCTTTCCTCTTTCAAAGTTATTCTTAAGCAGAAAATTACTTAACCTTTCATACCATGCTTGAGGGGCATATTTTAGACCATACAGGGCTTTAGTCAACTTCATCACGTAATCAAGATGGTTTTCATCTTCAAAATGTGGAGATTGCTTAACATTCACTTCTTTGTTAATATATCTATTTAAGAAGAAAATTTTGACTTCTATTTGGAACAATTTGAAGTTTCTATAACATGCGAATACAAGTAAAATTCTAATTGATTCTAGTCTAGCAACAGATGCATAAGTTTCATCAAAATCAATATCTTTCTGTTAATTATAACCTTAAGCTAAAAGTCTAGCTTTGTTTCTCACCACCTTACCATTTTTGTTGAGTTTGTTTCGAAATATCCAACGAGTTCTAATGACTGACTTGTTTTACGGACGAGATACTAGATTCCAAACTTTGTTTTTTGTCAAGCTGATTCAATTCCTCTTTCATAGCTGAAACCTAATTTTCATCAATAATGGCCTCTTCAACTGTCTTTGGTTCTAATTCTGAGATGAGGGCAACAAAGTTGTTCTTGAAGGAATATCTGGTTCTTAGACTTTCATAGGGGTCTCCCAGAATGTATTGATGTATATCTTGACCTCTCCATTCTCTTGGTGTTCTTTGCTGTATAGGCTCTTGCTGGGAGAAGGGGCCTACTCCGTTCTGACTTCAGAAGGTCCTTCTTAAACTTATAATTGTGAAGGTACAGTAGGTGTAGTTGACTTATTTTTAGGAATCAAAGGATGCTCTTCATCATTTGAATCAGTTGTTGTTATCGAAGGTAGTGTTTCATCAAACACTATGTGAATTGATTCTTCTATCTTCTTTGTTCTTTTGTTGTAAACTCTAAATCCTTTACTAGCGGTACTGGTAATGCTGTCGGCTGCAACCAAATTAATACCAACTCTAATAATGAAATATGTAGTTAGTGAAGAGTTGAGATCATTCCCACGAGGAATCTATTGGTAAATGTTATACGAGTTGAATCCTACTAATTTGGTTGTAAATTAAATCAATCAATTTCTAGTTACACACCCTAGAGATCAATAAGTTAAATCATAAAAAGCAATACGGAAGACACTTAATATTCATCAATGAGATTATTCAGAAAATCTCACACATACTAGATGATAACGTGGTTCCCTTCAACCAAGAAGGATTTAGCTACTTATAATAGAGGTAAAACCCAAGAGAAAAATAGTGAAACACATAGTCTCCATATTTACACTTTTCTAGTAAAATTCAAAAAACTAAAAACCAGAAAAAGAACATCAGCAGAAAAACGTAAAGATGATCTAACTAGAAATGTCTTCTCTTCTCTCTTATCCTTATCTTATCGTTATCTTATCAGATACACCTCTCTTCAAATCAGGTAGCAGATCCCCCACCTAAAGACAACAACTTGATTCCCAAAATAATTAAAATCCTAGTGTATCGAATCTGTTTTCAAATCAGATTCTGCAGATAAGCTTAGTCAATTATTTTTCTGCCAGCTAGAAACTCGAATTGCCTTTACTTTTCTTGCTTCTTTTTGATTTAAATTCTTCTCCCACGTGTTGAAAATCATTTGAGAACAACTAAGAAACAAGTTCATTAATTTTAATTAAAAATTTAAACAAATTGAATAGATTTATAACCAAAGTTAGCACAAAATCACAAATTATCAAATTCCCCCACACCAATCTTTTGCTCGCCCTCCAGCAAATATACCCAACCACTATACTCTATCAATTTGTCTTTCAAAAGACTAATTGCACCAAATCTACTAAACTTGGGCCAGCAAAACTTAGGTTACAATAGACATATAATCACCTTTCACCGATATAAATAAACAAAGTCAATTTAAGACACTCTTGTTCAAGGGCATGCATGAAACCAAGGTGAATTCTTCTCATAGATTTCTCTCTTTACGCTCAAGTGTTTAAGGTTAAAGTGTTTCTCTCAAACCTCCCTCTAACAGATTGCACTACCATAGGCTTACAAATTCACCAGTCATCATTCATTCAAATTACATGGGCTCATATATCAAAAGGACTTTATTATGGTTTGTAATGGGACTTAGGTCAAAGGTAGGATAAAAGGAATATATAGGCTTAACCACAAGTGTTCATAAGGCTTCTAAGTGTGTGGAAAGATAAGATAAAAAGGATATTGAGATATTTCGTCATAATTTTTTTTTCAATTCTGATTGCTACCATTCTTTAGAGCCATTTTTCAGGAACAAAAGATACATACAGAGGCATCTCAACCAGTAGTTATCTCAGAGTATAATTGACCTCCACAAGTTTCCACACTAAAGATGAATGAACATTAACTTAGTCACCCTACTAAACTTGTGATTGGGTAAGGATTTTGGGGTTTATGGTTTTAAAACAAGGTTTCCATTGTAATGAAAAAGGTTAAGGCTCAAAAGGGTTGACTAGGGATATTATTCCAGGTAGGCTATTTAAGTCTAAAGGGGTTTTAAAAATAAAGAAGGCCTTAATCATGTCCAATTACTCAAACAAATTCAATCTGGTTCAGTGTAAGTTCTGAAGGCAAGCCTAATTAGAGAACCATCACATAACATAAGAAAATAGAATGACATAAAGATGTTGTCATTAAGGCTCAAATCCACTTAAAGGTTTAATCCAAAAATCCACTACAATTCCACAGATTACCCAATCACTCAAATGTCAAACTTTGACAAAGTGTATAAGACCAATTATTTCAATTAATTAGCACGGTTCACATTAGACTTAAGTAGCCCAGTCCAATTTTATGCACACACTCAATCTCATCCAAACTAATATGACAAAGCTTCATGGCTTAACACACAACACAAGCATACAAAGAACAGAAAAATTGAAAGAAAAAGGAATCAATGAAAGATGAGACACTTTTTTTTAATACACACAGTCACACACATGTATCCCTTTCCCCTACACCTAAACCAACATTGTCCCTAATATAATGACATAAGATAAAAGAAGCGAAAATAGAAAAGAAAGCTTCTCTATTAGTTGAGCGCCGAAATCATGAGGTTAGTGGGTGAGGAAGTTGGAATCCTTGGTGTGCCCAATATGCCATCAAATTGTGCTCCATTCGGTGCATATGGCATTCAAGTTGAGTTAAACAAGCATCCAAATTGACTTGAGGAGGTTGGCTACTACTCACTGTATCTATGACAACCCGACTCCTTATGGTTGGGCATGGGTTAGAAGGGACAACTAGACCTGGATTAGTGAAGAATATCCATCTATGACTCATGTCTACGATTCCCATCCTACACAAACATTCCATATCCAAATGTTCTATGGCATAAGCCACAATCATGTCAGTATTGTCTGGGTCCAATAATCAAGGTCACTTGCATCATCAAATGATCTAACACTTACAAAATCATATTGTAGATATCAACTTTCCCAACTTAACTTCTGATGCTTTGTATATAGTAGTAGATTGAGCCCATGATCAAACTACTATCATTCAGATTCCAAAACAGTTAGCACTAATGGAGTTAGAAGAATTGATGTCGACAGAATAGATCATCAATTACCAAAAGATATTTCATACTCCTCATAGGCATTCTGTTCATATAACTACTCCACCAATTCTCACAACATTAAGAGATAAATCCATTAAATCTATCTACACCAGGCCTAATGGCCTGGATCATTAAGCACATTTGAATCTTGCAACCATTTATCACACAAAGAAAGAAAAACTGGACCTCTAATCCACTATGTAAGTTCTGATGGCCAACCTACATCAGTCATCATTAAGGACACTTCATATGGGATGATGACTCATACATGTGTGAGCTAGATTGTGAGATATGTCCTATACTAGACTATGATGAAATAGACAACAAGGACGAAGCCTATATTTGAAAAAGCAAAAAAAATTCGACACAAAGGAAAGAAAAAACCAATCCTGAGAAATTTATCAATGTTAGCCTTCACAATAATTTCATCATAACTTTGATGATAATGATCCAAATTCGAGACCATGGATTAGGCTTAAAAACCCACAAACTAGACCTTATAATTTTTATAAGCTTCTTAAAATAGTTGGAAAGGAAAATTTGTTCTTTAAAGATCCAATCCCCAACAAACTTGAGCCTATTATCCCTTCCATTCTTGTTATTCCTCTAGCACTAATTCCACACATGATGATGCGACCTTATGAAGATAAAGATTCAATTCCCAATTCAAGTCTAGTTTACCTATTTGATTAAACCTTGAGTTGGTTTAGATTTGAAAACTTAGTCCAAATGATTAAATCTTTCACTTTAAAATGATATTATTTTAAATAATTTAAACAAATTTGCAAGACATGTTCAAATTTGATCGAAATTTGGCCGAGCTTTGATTGATCTAGTTCAACTCGACTGTTATCATAATTATTCCTATTTACTAATTCTATTGATGCAGAACATAATTGCCTATATTGTATGATGCCAAAGTACCATCATTTATTTATAAAATTTACAGAAGAAAGGGGAACTAATACACAATCCTCCTACATTACATTGTTCATTAGTCTTATTCCCCACTTCCATATGAAGAGAAGAGAGCATGTAAAATAAAAATCTTTCTAATTCACCTCAAGATTTCGTTTAACTTGGTTCGGGTAATAATGGGGATTTTGGTAAGTACAGGAAGAGTGAGTGAATGAAGCTAATGCAATGGAAGCCAAAGAGGAAGGAATTGGAGAAAAGAGGATTATTCGGTGACACGAGACTGATATGTAATTAATTAGAAAGAATTTAGAAAGGGGAAAAAGAAAACCCTTACGGAACCCGAAAAGATGAAACTGAGGAAATAATAATGACTCAAAAGCTTGGAACTCAGAGACAATTGAAGATGACGATCCACGTTGTTGGGTTAGGTCAATACCAGGTCAGGTCAAGTCGGTTCAAATCATTTTGGGCCGGATGACGTTGGATTAGCAATGGGTTGAGTCGGATTATATGGATTTTTGTTGACTGCAGAGTCTTGGCCCAACTTATGGGGGAAAGATTGACGGGAAGATAACAAGTTAGTTACATTGTGTTTCAATTAGTATAAAAGGGTGGGCTATGGGTCAGATTGATTGATGTGGAATGCTATCATATCCAATCAATTAATGATAAATTTTGATTTGAATGTCGAGTTTGAACCAATTTAGGGTTTAGTCTTTTTTACTAAGCTTATTGCTGTCATTTAATCGATATGAAACGCTATCATATCCAATTAATTAATGGTAAGTTTTGATTTGAATGTTGAGTTTGAACCAATTAAGTTAGAAAAATTTGAGACTTATTATAACTATCCTAGTATGTTTCAAATTAATTGCTTAAATTGTGAAAATTATTCATTTTAGACCAATGATTAATGTTACAACTGGATGAGATATTTCCTTTGAATTAAAGTTAAGTATCATTGAATTTCTCACTTTGATATTTAGTTGTTTTATTTTGTTTCCTTTTTAGTTTTAGTTTATTAGTTAATTAATTATAAATCCTTAATTTATTGTAGTACTTTTGAGATTCAACCTAGTGTCACGATTACCATAAGAGTCTAGCAAATTAGAATTAATTTTGATAATTTTGGCCACCTGAATAGTTCGCCATCAATTTCTTACAAAAATTATAAACAATTAAAATTCTCATTAATACATCTTATTTGTAACCATATAATATAATATAACACAATATCGTAAATATTTTAGGTCTATTATAAGTTAAAAATTATATATAAAAAAAACATGATCTATTTATATTAATATAAAGTATACATTAATATTTTTATGTTCTTAACCTCTTTGTCTTTTTACTTAAAATACACAAAATCCATTAGTATCTTAAATTAAAAAGTATAAAAGAAACTAATAAGTAAAAAATTATTTCATTAACTATTATATATATGAAAAAATCATAATGCTGTGCCTAAATGGCACTGCAAAACTCTTTAAAATACTTGCCAAAAAAAGGTTATGTCAATACGACATTTTAAAATAATCTTACCAAATGTAACTCTATTGTATTAATTAAATCTCAAATTCTTATACTTGTTTTTTAAAGAAAATGTCATGACTCAGTAAACTAGGTTTATTAATCGATTATATGCTCTCTTTTTTTTTTTTTCAAATTAGCATCCTTCGGTGGACTAAATGTCGGCCAATTGCTCAACCAACCCATCTATCTCTTGATCGACTGATTGATGATAGACTAACGCTCGACATCTTCACTTCAGACTTGCCTGAAACCATCCCAACTTCACGCTGATGGTTTCCAAGCCCTTAAAGCTAGATTTACTTGTTCACAAGAGAAAAAAATCAATAAATGAAAAAGAATTAATTACACAAAATACGTATTCTTCAACAAAAAATTCTAGATCATCACAAGTTTGTATATGATGAAAAAGATTTATTATTTCTCGCTTTATATAAAAGCATTTTCAACATAAGAAATAAAGAATTATAAATGAAATACATTTTTGGATTGAAAGTCAACGAATCTCAGTGCACAACACTCCCTACTTTGCGAGAATATGAGGAAGGGACATCAATTGTACGTAGTTTTTTCTTTACATAGTTTATAAAAGATCGTTTTTGTGACTTAAACCTGTGATTTTTTTGTCACAAAGAAATAACCTTATTAGTTGACATCCTTATAAATGCCGAATTATAAATGAGGAAAAGAGCTTGATGTTTGCTCCTTATGGACCTTATTGGCTATTAGCAAGGTGTTTGAATTGGAAAACCAACTGTGATAGAATCACTAGCGCAGCGGAAAAATAAATTTTTACAGTTTCTGATCGTATCTTAATAATTAAATAACTTAAAAAATACTCGATTCATAAAATATAAAATCATACCTGATTTGATATTTCTGATGAAATCCTTTCGATACCTTTTTGATTTGTTAACCATGAGTTATTCAAGTGTCCATTCTCTAATAGTATTTGCATAGTACTAAAAAGACACTCAACTTTTTGACCAGAATTAGCAGGAGTACTAGCTCCCTAATGCTTATTACTATTTACAGAAAAATATTAGGGTTTTTAATTTATATTAAAATTAAATATTTCAATTATAATTAAAGTAAAATCGTAATTATAATTTATTTATTTTTAATAAAATCAAATATCTCATATTTGATTCTTAAAGTTTCTTAAACTTTACAATTAAGTTTAACTTAATTGAAATTAAATTTTCTCTTTTAAACTGTTCTTTATATGTGACTTACTAGGTTCCAAATATATTGACAATGATTACAATTATAATTATAATTTATAATTAGAATTAAATATATTAAAATTTCTTTTAATTTATCTTTAATTATCCAATTAAATAATTTATAATCATAGATTAAGGGTGACATCTAACAACATATTATGATTACCTAAATATCAAGAATGTCAAAGTGGTTTGACTTAACATGTACATGCATAATTGTGATATAGAATGTAATCATTTCGTCATCTAATATTCCAACTAGACAAAGTATGAATATAATGTCAACTCTTTTTAATCTAACAATGTTCATTCTTGTTAATTAGTAATTAATTTAAAATTGATATTTGAAAATACCTTTTTAAATGTCAATTCATTCTGACTAGAGAATTCCTTAAACCATTACTAATTAAGAACAGTAGAACATCCTCTCTAATTATTTTAGAGTGACAAATCCCTATCTCTATATGATTCATACTGCATCCAAGTACTACTAACTAAGTTATCCTAAATAAAACAGTTTATAAGCTACATCAAAATATAGTAATTTTAACTTGAGATACCTTAATTATCTTAAGTCTAAAGATAAATTATATAACCATCATAATAAGGAAATTTATAGACACATAAGTAAAATTTTATTTGGGATTCTCATAAGCAGGTCAGTTTAGTAAACTTATTCTCTAATAAACACTTAGACATCATTGTCAGTATGTTCACACTTTAATATATGAGACCAATTCCTTTCTTTATAAGAAAGAAACATAATATGTGTTAGTTTTACCATTTCATCAATATCCCGTCTTCATGAAACTATAATTAGGAACACTTTGGAAATAATACATAAATGTAAATTGAATCTCATGACTATGATCTTATCATAATTTCAATTACACAGTAATTATTCTAGGGAGTTTACCTTTAATATTAACACCTCAAATGTAATTAACAAATATATAAAGATAAAGAATGCCTGTATTAATTAAATAATAATGCTATACATAAAATTGCAACAAATTGATTTGCTATAAAAGACATAAACTAACAATCTACCACTTGCATCAAAGCCAATTACCTACGTATCAAATAACATATCCTTCCATATGTCAATCATGTCTCTTCTGAGACAATGACTTAGTGAGCGGATCTGCAAGATTCTCTTCAATAAGAACTTATTATAATGTTATGTCTTTTCGCTTTACTATCTCCCTGATCAAATGAAACTTCTTGAATACATATTTGGACCATTGATGACACTTCAAGAAATTCACACAATCTCGCGCGTTCATCTCCCATAGGTTTCTCTATTGTTTCTTCTTCTCTAGTTTCTATCTCTGCCTTCTTCCCACCCAAAATTATTTCTTTTTGTTTATTTTAGTCGTCATCTTCTTTCATCTCCAACGTACCCTCTCTTCCAATTCAATTGTCTGTCTTTTTCTCATTTCTCTCATCAAATCCCTATCGCTCCATCGACCGCTACGACGTTCGCCACCTCCTTTCCGCCCCTCCTCCACCGCGCTCCCGCCGTCGCCCTCCCAATGATCCCCTCGACTCCGACCTCAAATTTATTAGTTCAGATTTTTTATTTTTATTCTAGCAAGATGTGTCCTCAATTCATTTTGGTTTCTCTTTGACAAAGAAGCAGCTCATCAACGGCGGAGCTGGAGCGAGAATCTTTAGTACTATACCGGAATTGGGTACTTGTCCGGCGCCATCTTCGGTGGCTTCAAGGGCTCCGTTGATGGAATCCGATCAGCCTAGCCTGGAGACTCTGTGAAGTTGCGGGTAAATAGGGTTTTGAACTCTGGAGGTCATATCAGTTGGAGACTTAGGAACAATATGGGGGTTTTAGGGCTTATGTTTGCTGCGATAGAAAGCGGTTTGATTCATTGGAGAGACACTGATGATTTGGCTAATACTGCTCTTGCTGGGCTTGGGACGGGGGCGATTTATAAGGCTGCCAGAGGGCCAAGGTCGGCGGCTATTGCTGGAGCAATTGGAGGGATCACGGCGGCTGCGGCCGTGGCCGGAAAGTAGACAGTTAAGAGATATGTACCCATTTAATGTTGTATTTGGGGTTTGAGGTTTTGGTAGGATTTTAGATGGATAAAGGGTATATGCGACTGGTATCTCTCTTATCTGTCGACTTTACGATTCTTGATAGTCCTGTTTCATAGGAATTTCTGAATTTTCATTTAAAGTTCTGTTCTTAATTGCTGAATTGGTTGGTGATGGCTTGACACTTCTCAGTGTTCAATAATTGATCAGAAACTAGGGATCAGAGAATACGCAAAAGGTTTCCCTTTTCTTTCTAATATGGTTGCAATGACGTTATTGTTCGCACAACTGGTGGATTGGCTGTAAATGAATCATTGTTTCTTGATTAAGATATTTGTGGATTTGGCCTTTTTGCCCTTAGCAAATTTGTTGTTCATCAATGTCATAGTTTAAAATTGTTGAGATGTGATGACTTCTGTAATTGAATATAGCGTGTACCATGGTTTTGAGCTTTGACAATGATCCAATTCACCAGGCTGATGTTTTGTCATATATAATATTATTCAAACAGAACTGAGGAGAAATCTGAAAGACTAGGTCTAGAGGGGAATACAGTTATGTATTATTCGTGAATGGAAAAAGAGATTACATAGTGCTCAGTAAATTTAGGGAACTAGTGTTGCTGTCATTTATATTTGTTCTCTGTGGAATTTGGGTAGAAAACAAGCGGTTGATATATATGTTAGAATACTATAGCAGAGCATGTGACTTGAGGGACAATGATTTTTATTTTAGTTTCTGTTTGTCTTACTTTGAATTACGATCACTTTACTATATCCAATGTATGACTTAATTCATTTTGGTCAACAACATGGAGAAATGACATTGCTTTAGGGATGAAGTCATGACTAGAGGGAACAGAAATGGAGGTTGCAACTTTTTAGTACGATGCAAATGCAGGTTATGTTCAAATGACAGAAGTTGGATGTAATCTCCACTGTACTAACTCATTTCCTTTTTGACAATGCTCATTTTCTTGAGCATATTCTTCTGGTTTGATATGTATTTTATGAAGGAGTAATTGTTCCTTATTTTAACACTAAAAAGTAGAAAAACGTATATAGGATTAAAAAAATGGAAGAATTATTAAATAAATAAAATTTATAAATAATATTGAATAGTTATTTAACAAATAAGATTAAAAATTGTATTTTAAAAAATAATTATTAAAATTAAAAATTTTTAAATTAATATAATTTTTGAAAAAATGGAAAAACTAATAAAAATAATAATGAAAATGTCACGGAAGACATTCCGTGACGTTTCTGAAAACGTCACAGAAGACATTCCGTGATGTTTCCAAAAAAACGTCGCGGATTGTTTCACATTTTGTGACGTTTTAAAACGTCATGAAATGTTAGACAATCTGTGACGTTTTTTAAAAACGTTGCGGATTGTCCAAATTTTCAATGATCGCAGAATGTCAATGTTTCCGTGTCCAGTGATGAACTTTTTGATCTAAACCACTTCCTTTGTTGCCTCTGACATTGAAATACACTTTGCCTCGGTCGTAGAAGTTGCAATGGTTGGCTGTTAATGTCATTATTTTCTATACTTTTGTGTGTTAATTTTCTTTATTTTTGAAGTTTGAAGTTATTCTTAATGAGAATTAATTTTGTTTTATGTCAAGGTGCATTTTGGAACCAAAAAGAAAGAACTGCGACAATTTTTGGAGGATTTAAAATCAAACGTTGGAGAAGGCACGTGGGACCTGAAATGAATTAATTAGTAGCTCACTCAATTGTCAACTTCAACAGGTGCAAG
>JAOQMQ010000194.1:24714455-24740206 GCA_027563845.1 Erythroxylum subrotundum
TTCCAATTTAGGCACATCAACAAAATATTTAATTAGAATGCCAAAAATAAAAACTAGAATAAATAAATTCTAACAATAATAATAATAACAATAATAATATTATTATTATTGTTATTATTACTATTATTTATTATTACAGAATATAATAATCAATGAAATATATATAATAAATTGTTTGCAACAACGATATAACTATAAAAAGCATTCAGTATCATTAAGAACGATATAACCTTCAGCCACTTTTGGCTTCAAAAACGGCGCCTGTGGGACCCTCTTAATCTATCCCAAAGCCCTTGCAAATTTTTGATTAAACGCCGTCGTTTCCAAGTTGGACAGTATTGGACAGAGAAAACTTGGACAGGTGATCAGAACTCTGATATTGGGGCCTTTGCTGAGACGGGTGTTCAACCTGATTTAAATGTCATTTTTGGTAAAACAAAATCATTTTTTAATAGTTGCTGTGTTTTAGTTCAAGTCGAGCTCGAACAACTTTAAGTTTGAGTCCGATTTAAGACTTAATTATTTAAAAAAATTAGGCTTGAGGTTTAGTCAAACTAGACCTAGCACGGTAATTTTGAGTCAGGCCTAATCCGAACTAATTGTCATCCATATATAAAAATATATATATTAAATTTATGTTTTTATAAAAGATAAATTGACCAATTAGTATTTTAATGCATATTAAATAAATATTCAAATTTAAATAATAATTCATAAATTAAGTATTTTTAGTGTTTTATTTAATAAATTAATATATCAAAATTAAATAATAAATACTTATAAATTTTGGTATTTTATATTTCTTATCAATCTTTTTTTTTAACAACACTATGTAAATTTAATTTATCTCTGACTCGAGTAGGTGACTTTTAAACTAGTAAATGCATTCAAACTTTTGCTTTTTGAATTGAATCACTCTTTGAAAACAATTATTAATTCTTAAAATTTGTTAGAAATTTTGTTATATAATGTTAGATTACCAAAGAAAATTGTATTACTTTTATCTTTGACTACTATTTTGTATTAATTAACTTTTAAATTTTATTTAGTTTATATTCACAAGTATTGATTAAAATTTAGCATTTTTTTGGTTTAATTTACAAAATAATAGTTGCCTTTTTTTGATCTATTTTTCTAGAAAAGACGAAAATGGAGAAGCATGATGTTCAATTTAAGAAAAAAAAGGAAGTTCAAATAAGTTGCAGTCAATTTATTAAATTAGATTATTTAAATACAATTTTAAGATTGGCTAATAATTTCATTTTGGAAAATTAGACTGTAACGTGTTTAATTTTGATAATTATTATAATATAGAGACTTTTTGACAACTAAATTAAAAATTAGGGTGATTCTCTTTAACAAAGAAACAAGCACGATGATATTAATTTCTTAAAAACAACAAAAGAAGATAGACATATCATCGTTGTTATACCCAGCTCAAAACCCTGCAATAAAACTAGATCTGAGGAGGTCTGATAATGTCCAATCTTTTATTGTCACATGACAGACATAATATAATTAAAAAATGAAATTTTGTTTTTGAAAAGCAGTTGGACGTTGGAACATCATGGGATTGTACGGTCTGGTAAGAAGGAGCCAAGACCAACTGCTTTCTGCAGCTTAAGCAGCACCTGCACCTAACGGTCTCCTGAACGTCTGGTGGTTGAAGTCCAAGAGCAACACAACACGCTTTCAGTATCTGAAAACCATTGAATCAGGTACGTATGACTTTCCATCTAAAGCATACTTTTTTAAAAAAAATCATTAAATCACTTGTGAACCTTTTTTTCCTACCTTCTCTTCAAATCGTCAAACTCCATAATAGTACAGGAATGCTCCTCTTCTGCGTATATCGCCTTGCCCTTCACTTGAAAGTCGTTTCTTCTGCTGTATTCAATGGGGTTTCCAAAGATTTTCTCTTTTTTCTCATCCAACCACAGAAAACAAGCTAACAACCACCTTCCTTCTCACAGTCCCATCAGGGAAAGCCTTGTTAGTAACCCTGATCTCCCTAACAATGATGGATTCCCAAAGTCTCTGTTTCAGTATCTTCGTGGGCTTATGTCTCGAAGTAAGTTTCTCTTTGTTTAATTAATCGTTTTTGGAACTAGAAGTTTGGTTTGCTGAGATGTGTGCCGGTTATTTTCGTTTAATGTGCAGAGAAAACTGATGGGGGCATGAGAACAGAGGAGGAAGAGAAGGTGTATTCTTGGTTATATGCATTGGCGCAATCTGATAAAGATTTGGTTTTTGAGTATGTTCGATCCACAGAAAGAGGTTTGTTTGCTTCTGTTTGATGTGTTCAGATGAAAGTTTGACTATTTGTTTCTTTTCTGTAATCCTGATTGAAGACCAGATAACTAGCAAGCTACTCTGAAGTCAGGCAGGTTGATTCTAGGAAATCAAAATACATATTCAAGTTCTGTTCTGTTTAATGATGTTGAATATAGATTAATGGTCATTTCTTTTCAACTTTTGACATGAACAGAGTGAAGTTTGCTTATTCAATGCTTAATATAGGTTTGAGCTTCACTGAAGCTGAGAGGAGATTGAAAGAAAATGGGCCAAATGTTCCATTGGAGTATACTTTTCCAAGCTGGTGGCAACTCCTGTGGAATGCATTTTTTCATCCATTTAATATCATTCTCACAGTGCTCTCAGTACTCTCATTCATAGCCAGTGATAATCCAAACGGATGTATAATGCTCACACTGGTTCTTATCAGTGTCTCCCTCAGATTCTTTCAGGTACTTTTATTTGTTGTTACTTGATACACAATGGAGGCTTCTTATTACAGTCAAACATGGGCCATAATCTCTATGCAACTTCCAGGAATATGGCAGTTCAAAAGCTGCTATGAAGCTCTCTGAATTTTTAAAGTGTCCTGTTAAAGTTCAGAGATGTGCAGGTAGAGTTGTCCAGACAGAGTTAATAGTTCAAGTTGATCAAAAAGATGTTGTTCCAGGTGACATTGTCATTTTTGAACCTGGAGACCTTTTTCCAGGCGATGTCAGACTATTATCTACACAACACCTGGTTGTGAGGTTAGGAACTCTACAACTTCCCTGCAATCTCTAATAATGGTTTTTTGACTTCTTGAGTTGATTACAAACACTTCATAATATCCTCTTGAGCAGTCAGTCATCATTAACTGGCGAGTCCTGGGCAACTGAGAAAACTGCTGATGTCAAAGAAGGAAGAAGCACTCCATTGCTGGAGTTGAAGAATATTTGCTTCATGGTATGCTCTGTGATATTAGAGAACTTGTATTGGCAAACACATTGCACAAACCCCCTTTCAAAGATGCTGCTTTCATGAATGCTCAGCCAAAGAGTGTTCTGAACTTCTGATATAATCTTTTCTTCTACTTGGTACTGAGAATTATATCATGTCTGACGCATTTATCAGGGAACAAATGTGGTATCAGGTAGTGGGACTGGTCTTGTTGTTTCAACTGGAGCCAAGACTTACATGAGCACCATGTTTTCCAGTTTAGGGAAGCACAAACCAACAGATGGATTTGAGAGTGGCATCCGGAGAATATCATACGTTCTTATTGCTGTTATGCTATTAGTAGTCACAGTCATGATTCTTGCAGACTATCTTGAATCTCGCAATTTGAGTGAAAGCATTCTTTTTGGACTCTCAGTAGCCAGTGCACTCACTCCCAATATGCTTCCCCTCATTGTCAATACAAGTCTTGCAAAAGGAGCAGTTGCCATGGCTAAAGACAGATGTATAATCAAAAGCTTAGCTGCCATACGATACATGGGATCCATGTGAGTTCTAAATTGAGTCAAAACACACGTCTACAATACTTTTGGCCAATACATTATACCATGATGAGTAAATTACTTGCCTTTTTCTGCTTTTCTGGTTAAACTTAGGGACATCCTTTGCATCGACAAAACTGGCACATTGACAATGAATCGTGCAATTGTGGTCGATCATCTCGACAGCACAGGTTCAAAAAGAGAAAACGTCTTGCACTTTGCATTTCTCAACTCCTACTTCAAGACTGATCAAAAGTATCCTCTTGATGATGCAATTTTGGCATACGTATATACTAATGGTTACAGATTTCAGCCATCCAAGTGGAAAAAAGTAAATGAACTACCTTTTGATTTCATTCGAAGAAGAGTGTCTGTGATCTTGAAAACTGAATCAAATGCAGTAGGCAGAATTACCCCAATCTTTGATCAGTTTATGGTGACAAAAGGGGCATTGGAAGAAGTAATGAAAGTTTGCTCCTTCATTGATCATGCTGATAAGGGTACAGTTACAGCTTTTTCTTCAGAAGACTATCAGAGGATTCTCAACATGGGGGAGGAGTTAAGCAACCAAGGATTAAGAATCATCGGAGTAGCAATAAAAAAGCTAGCATTGGTGAGTCCGGATCTCTATTCAGCTTGCTTATTCCTATCTTGTCCATCTTTAGGATTGATAAGTGCTTCATTTTCATTACCCTTCAATCTGATTAATCCCTTCAACGGTCATAGATGATCCTAGGTTTTATCATAAACCTCATAAGATTCACATGATAACAGATAAATCGGTTTACTAAGCAGCTACTGCATCCTATTATCTCAACAATTTTCCTAGTTGCTGCAATCTATAAATGTAAATCCTTGAGCCAAGTTACATGCAATATGAATTTCATGGTAGGTTCCTATCTGAATCATTTACAAATACTCAACTAGAGATAGCAAGCTGAAAATGCACTGCAGTCTGCACAGTGCCAAGATACTCCACAAGCACAGTAATTGCATTTCCCACATCATCTTCAAGCTTCGATTATATTACATACAAGAGAATAACTTTATAGATGCTTTATGTTCCTAGTTCCAACTATGCACGAACATGTCTATAAATTTGCAGGACTTGATTTAGCAACATCTTGAGAGCAGTTGCATACTGCATTCAGTTGAGTTCAGTTGAATGACTGGCTATCAGGAACAAATATTAGAGCCTCTTGAATGATCACTTTTTTGTCTTATCATTAATTTTCCAGAAAATAACTAACCCAGAGGAGGTTGATGATTCCGTTGAATCCAACATGGTTTTCCTTGGTGTAATAGCATTCTTTGACCCACCAAAGGACTCAGCAAAGCAAGCTCTGTGGAGGCTTGCTGAGAAGGGAGTAAAAGCAAAGGTATTAACAGGTGATTCTCTGTCTCTAGCAATAAGGATTTGTAAAGAACTTGGCATCAGAACCGCTCATGTAACAACAGGACCAGATCTTGAGAAACTCAGTCAGGAAGCCTTCCATGAGACTGTTAAAAGAGCAACAGTACTTGCTCGGCTCACTCCAATGCAAAAACAGCGAGTAGTGCAATCTTTGCAGACAATTGGTGAACATGTAGTTGGGTTCCTTGGTGATGGAGTAAATGACTCACTCGCAATAGATGCTGCCAATGTAGGCATCTCAGTTGACTCGGGAGCATCAGTTGCAAAAGACCTTGCTGATATCATCTTACTTGAGAAAGATCTCAATGTCCTTGTTGCCGGGGTTGAACACGGTCGCCTCACTTTCGGGAACACCATGAAATATATCAAAATGTCAGTTGTTGGCAATATAGGGAGTGTTCTTTCCCTTCTGATAGCACTACTGGTGCTACAAATTGAGCCATTGTCTCCAAGGCAGCTCCTTACACAAACATTCTTATGCAGTGTGGGACAGATCGCAATTCCTTGGGACAAGATGGAAGATGACTCCATGAAAATCCCACATAAATGGTCTGAAAAATCTCTACCAATGTTCATATTATGGAATAGTCCAGTGTGCACTCTTGCTGATGTAGCCAACCTTGCCTTCCTTGCCCTATACTACAGGGCTTACACCTCAATGGATGTCAAATTCTTCCACACTGCTTTGTTCATTGAAGGGCTTTCAATGCAGACCTTAATTTTCCACTTAATCCGGACAGCGAAAATCCCTTTCATTCAGGACATTGCATCATGGCCAGTAATTTGTTCAACCATACTCATCTGTGGCATTGGAATTGCAATTCCATACACAATCATAGGAGAATGGATGGGATTCGTCAAACTCCCATTTTCATACTTTGGTTTTTTGGTTGTGCTTTTTCTTGGATACTTCACGGTTGGTCAAGTAGTTAAGAGAGTTTACATTTTGATCTTCGAAAGGTGGCTTTAGACAACAGTATCAAATTATTCAGTTAGGAGAGAATAACATGATTCTTTTCCACTGTACATTATTGGAAATGAGTACAAAAGATATAACTGCTTTTTCTTGGATACTTCACGGTTGGTCAGGTAGTTAAGAGAGTTTACAATTTGATCTTCGAAAGGTGGCTTTAGACAACAGTATCAAATTATTCAGTTAGGAGAGAATAACATGACTCTTTTCCACTGTACATTATTGAAAATGAGTACAAAAGATATAAATTGTGTTTATTTAGGATCATCCACGTTTTGGATGTGACTTTTCCCTGAAAATAATACCATCTCTAGAATTTGCAGAACTCAAGAATGCAATTTCAGCTAGCAAAGGAACTTCTCAGAAATGTGAAAGGAGAGATGCAAAATAGAAAAATAACCGCTAGTGGTTCTTTCTCAGGTATTCATATTGTCTTTGCTGCAAATCTGCGATCCATTAAAATTTAGGATGCAGAAAGAATAAGACAAAAACCAAGGTCACAAACATTTTATTGCTGAAATTTTGCTTGGTAGGGCAGTTACCTGCACAGATACAGTATATTGTCAGAGGAGTTTAAATTGTTGCACATAGTTGGCAACAGAATGAAAAAATTTTATTTTGGCAAGCCCGAATTTGCAACCTTTTTGTCAGTGTCCGTGTGTGTATGAGGGCAGAAGTGCAGATACCTTGGTTACAATTTCAAAAAGTTATAAGAAGAAAGAGGAAAGAACTTAAACTATTACCGAATTGGAGATAATTATTCCTGACATTCCATTCAAAATCCCAGTGCTTCCTGTCATTTTTTATTGTCCAGTAAGCCCAGCCAAAGGAGGCTCCATTATAGACCTCAAGTTGTGCCCTTCCAAAGCTCTGATAATCTGTCTGAGATCCATCCGTTACATTCCATTCATTTACCCATTCACCTGGAACCAACATAATAATCGTAAACAACATACAGAGAATATGGTTCGAATCAAAAGTAAATATCAAAACTTGGCCTTCAGCAGGTCCCAAAAATCTTCTTTGCTAATTTCTAACAACGCTTAATTCATAGCTGATTCTTAATTAATATCAGATTTTCACCTACCAATAAAAACCAGTGGACCGTTTACGCGGTTAAGAGCCTGTATTTGAGCTTGCCTACTGTTATATATGAATTGAATATTGTCAACAGTGCTCAGATTAACAAAAAAGGAGTCAAAAAGGTTGTAGTAATGTAAATCTACTACAACGTTATTGGAGCCTATATTAGCCTGATAAAGCTCCAGTGGATCAGCATTGCCAATTCTTTGGCAGACAATGACATAAGCTGATGCTGAATATTTTCGAACAATGTCGTAGCTCTTTTTGTAGTATGGAACTAGAACTTCAAGCGGAACTGAAGCAGCAGAGGGTTCATTTAAAAGCTCAATTCCCAGCAAGGCAGGATGCTTAGCATACCTGAAAGTGAAATAAGTCAAGGGAGTAAATGCCATTTTAGTTAAGCTCCAAGCATGTTATAGGGACATAAAACTACAATGAGAAGTGGTCAGGACTTGGTAGTAACATAACAAGCACACATGGTAAGTAAGAGGACTTGTGAAGGAGAACAATGCTCTGATTTTGATTCAGTGAGAGTCTAGTAGTAGGGAACTACATCAGAGTTTAAGAAAATACAACACATAAAAGTCAATGTGAATAAAAGAGAGTGCCTCCAAGAAATAGATGATCTGACTAGCTCTCCAACAACTAGTGATGAAGCCATCTATAAATCAACTAAGTTGGTGATTCAAATGTCTGATTTAACAATAGGAGGTTCTTTACATGGTACCGTGAATTCTTTGCGAGACCACTGGCACTAGATCTATTGCTACAACCAAAACTGGACCTTGTTGAACAACAATTGTATTATTACCAAGAAAATAGTTGTTCAGAACATACCTTGAAGCTAGAAACTCTATAACGTCCAGTGTCTGTGAAATAAAATCTGGAGTTGGCCAGCCTATTGTACCATCTCTGGTCGCACTATGTTCCACTCCATTCTGCGAGCCTGGAGCCGCATGGAGGTCAATTATGCACTTTATGTCATAGGCTCTGCAATAAATGTTTTAACTTTATTAAACAGAACCTGATTCTAAGTGTTGAAGTTCAGAGAGAGAGTAAGCAAAACCTACTGTGCCCATGAGAATGCATTATCTAGAGCTTCCAGAGATCCCCCAACAAATGGGGCTGGAGGATTAGGATCAAAAGCAATCCACCAACCAACGGGAATCCTCACTGTATTTATGCCATGTCTGTACAGAAATTTGAAGTCCTCAATGGTAATAAAACTGTTTCTGTGCTTCTGCAGTTCCAAAGGCAAAAAAATCAAACAACCAAAAAGCTATACACATCATGATGCTATCTCTTAGTCTCACTTAACAAATGTTGGGCGATTCCAAAATCCAAATTTTAATTGAAATGCTTCTATAGGTCTAGATTTTACATGTAAAATGATTACTGTTAACCAAAGAAGATTGAACAACTTTTCATCAGAAACAATAAAACAACACAGGCAAATAGCAATCACTGACTTGCCTTAAGAATCTCCTTGGCTCGGTTATGTCCGTAGCCATTTGAGAGCTGGTAATCTCCATGCAAATCATTTGTCACAATCGTCATTTCAAATGTGGCTGCGTTATCATCCCATCCTGGTTTTCCTGGATAATCTGCTGTGAGCTGGTTATCTATTGTAGCCTAAACAATAAAGCATATGATATCATGCAATACAATTCAAACTTGAAAGCAATTAAAATAATCAACAATAGCGAGTGCCACATTTGATAGTTCTTTGTGTTGTGTTACTAGAGGATATTACAGCTATTTAGGTGCTGGGCACTGAGCAGGGTACTGTGGGGGTTGAACGTCCAAAGTAGATATGTCCATTGTTCTGGATGGCTAAAAGATTGAACCCCTGAGGGCAATAGGGCTCTATACCAGAGTCCACAAAAAGAGGTATGCCAAAATTTGTGATTTCCATTTTAATACTCAAAGAAGATATACAAGATCCTACCTGCAAATAGGCCCCATTAGAAAGTTTTACGTGAACTTTATTGCTGTCATTCCTGTCTATATAAAATATTTCTCCTGCAGAAGATGAATTTGCCGTTGCAGAGATAGAACAACCCTCACCGCCACAAGTTAGAAACTGTCCTTGAAAGGTCCGGAACTGGAACTCAGATGCAGAAACTCTCCACAACTGCAGGCACAAAAAACCAATTTCGTAAGTTGAACCCTCACTATGACAAGGTACTATCTCTCAAACCCTTCAAAAATTGTACATGTAAAATCGAGAGCTATAATGGTAATGGATAGAAAATGTCAGGAAGTTGAAAGAACCTCAACCTTTTAGTTCCTCAAACAGCTAAAGTTCAAGCATCAACAAAGCTACCACATTATAATGCCAAGAAACAGACACTAACTCAATTTGCAGATCACAAAAAAAAAGGAAAAAAAAAACTTATAGACCAAAGGAGAACATAATCATACCTTTTACTAACACCACACTCGAGTAAAGAAACTTCACCAAATTCGTACTTGATATTTACCACATTTCAACTAATTAAACTACCACGAACCTAATTAAGCCTTAAGGAACTTTTACAAGCTATGAATATTCTTCCTTCCCAAAGTAGAGACATCAAAGAAATCATGCATTGGAATAAGTAAAGGAAGCAGAAACAAGTTGGTTTTCCTTATCTCTAAGGAGCAGGAATATGTTGTTAAGTATCCAACCCTGAAGGATTCCCATGCAGAAGCTGCATCTCTGTTGACTGTAACCTCCATGCCACCTCCATTTTCTGCGCAAACATACTTCTGCAGTGTCACTGATTTAAGCTGAACCTCTGTTCCATCCTACATGTCAACATTTGTTAATGGATTAAGAACCATGGAAATAAAGAAAAGAAACGAGGAAGACCAAGAAAGGAAACAACATGAAGAGAAGCTCACAAGCATATCTCCATTGGGAATGTCGTCAAAGAGTGAAGGCTTAATCCAACCTTCTATAACCAGCCAACCTCCCAAGTTCACTCCTCTAACTTTGGAATTTCCTCTTACTCCTTCCACTTTTTACCAATTAGTAGACCACCAAAAAAATCACCAAATTCAGTTCCTATTCACCTCATTACAAAGAAAGAAATCGAGGAAAATACAAGAATAATCTCAACCTGCATAAGCGCCGGAGAAGAAAATGCAACAAGATATGATGAATACAAATACCCATTTACTGGAAACAAGTTCCATGAAGAATGCTGGACCATTCAGAGTCAGAAAAGTCGAAATACAGAAACCATCTGCAGTAGGAGTGAAAAAACCACCCAAATAAACAAATAAGTCATCCAAAACCGTCTCAAGCAACCCACTTGACGGAACCTTAGTAATCCCTTCCTTGTCACACAATTATACCATATTCAACCTTTTAAACAAGCATAATATACATTTGTAAGATTGCTTTTTTTTTTTTAATTGCCAGCTATCACATTAATTAATAAACAACCTTTTCAAGCTCCATAATTGGCAATAAGTGAGAGCACAAAAGAAAACCATATGCAATAATGGACGAAGGAAGGAACAAAAGTTTCCAAAGTAAAAAGGAGCAAAAAGAATGAAGAATGAAAGTTCTCACATGGTGTTGTATAGAAAAGGAAGATACAAGTTAATGTTTAGTTGGTTTGAAGAATTTAAATGGGTCCGTACAGATTTGGCTGGATGATTAGAGAAAGGTAAACAAGGTAAAAATCCAAAAAGGGCTTTGCTTTAAAGGGACAATTCATGAAAATGAAAAGGGTTAAAAGAAGATTTTGGTGGGAACGCCTTATCTACGTAACGAACATAACAAAAGCTGCTCTGGAGTTGTGTTCTGTTTTTTCAAACTTTGCAACAGTAGCTTCACTCAGAGTAAATTTTTCCCCGAGTTCCGCAAGTCGTCTTGTTTCAATTTTCAAGTTTCGTAAAATGGGAATCTCGCAAAGAAACCAATCAGCCTAAAATTCACGGCAAGATTACTTTTGATCTAGTAAGTGCTAATTGGCTCTTGTATCAAGGAACCCATTACCAGTTTCTGAAAACTCCCCCATAAAATTTTTTAATTTCCTCATCCCCAGTTCAGTGAGCATGAATATGGTCGTAAATTGTAAAGTTGAAAGCTTTTACACTCATTCAGCTCTAAATTGTCCAGGTGAACAGAAGCTTTGTTCATCATCACATTCGGGTTCTAATATCAGAACAGTCTCGTTATGTAAAAGAATCCAGTGAATTCGTTGTAATAATCTAGTAAGAGCCGACTTTTGGGACACAACTAGAATCTTTATCCAACCGACTTTCATGACATCTCAGGTAATGGGATGGAACTCGATTGGATTGCTTCTACAGTTCTTGAAAGTATCATGCTTATGGTACCACTCAAAGATCCATTTCTTTCAAATTAAGTTCTTTTGAACTTTGATTGTTAACCTGTCGAATTCTAGGTTGTTATAGGAGTGATTTCGGTGGAGACCATACCAATACTGACTGCTCAGAGACACTCTTTTTATTGGTGAACGAAGACACCAACTGAAAGACCGGCACAATGGTCAAAACACCGCCAAGTTCAGGATAGCCACCCGCAAGATAACTTTAGGCCCTTTTTTCAAGCGAAATGGTCTTAAAAGACAAATCCCGACTTTATATTGTACAACATGTCAAGGAACAGGTCTCTTCACACCAGTTAGGCCACCCCCTTCTTGCCTGGAAATCTACTTACTGAGAATCTGATCCAAGCAGGACCACTGGTACATGTTTTGGTTTAAGAAATGGAGTGATTATTAGCATTTGGTTTAAGAAATGGAGTGCTAATTAGCATTTCAAGCTACAAGGGACACAAAAGTAACCTCAAGTGCATGATCAAACGGAGCAAGAAATGTTGAGTTTACCCGACAAACCAAATTTACTGATAAAAATCATAACTTAGTGCACCATGCCCTTGAGGAACTAGATATGGAAGATTAACTGGAGTTCACGTGGGTTATTTATCTCGGGATCTGTCAAGTTCCCCAGACAGCTTCTAAAGAATTCGTACTTGGTATGCACTGAAGTTCACTTACAAATCTGGCAGCGAAAGGATTAAGAACTAGATCAAACTTCCATTTCTCTCAAGTAATGTAAGTGAAATTAGCATATACAAGCCAATCTAGCAAATTTAATTGTATAGAACATATCTTCAAAAACGCAAGGAACAGAGATCAGGAAGATAGAAAGTTATGTTCAGATTTGTAATAGGATTTGTAGGTGGTAATTCACTCAAGCTGTTGCTGCAGATAAGTACACGTAAGCTGCAGCAATTTGAGCGTATGTGTTTCTTAACATTCTGAAGAAACTAGTGTGCGTGTGTGTGTTACAATTTATAAGAACAATCTATCAGACATTGAACACTTCTATCTACGAGAAATGTTCCTATTGTAAGAGTGGAATTCAGAATCGAATAAAGCTGAAGACTTTGTATCTACTTGCTGCTACTCAAAATGATGGAATTTGAGCTGTTCTCATTCTGCAATTATTGGTTTACCTCAAACTTCAGATGCCAATGAAAACAGAAGGTTCACACTCATAAAGGAAGGATCGAATCCCGACTTCTGTTATATCTTGACGACGAGGATTTCCCACTAGATGAAGGAGACCTTTTCATTGACAGAGGTCCCTTCTGCAATGAAATCCCGATCGAAGAACTTTTGATCAGCTTGCGAAAGCTTGAACTACCACTACTTCCTCGCTTAGAAACTCTCTTTGACTTCAAATTCTTTAGGAGTTCCACCTGAGTATCCAAGTTTGCTTGTTTAGCAGGAACTATGTTAGCCACAGAACTATAAACTGCGGAAGCAGAAGAGGAATCCAACGACACAGACCTCCTCAAAGGTTGCAGTTCTGGCTCTGTTGCCTCTCTACTGCCAACAAAATCACTTAACATCCGAGAATGACTCCTCAAAACATTGTGAGAAGAACCCATCTTTAAGTTTTCGACAACTGATTCATCCACATGAGGCAAAGCAACAACATTATCATCTCCGCTTCTCACTTCACTAGTCCCATCTTCCACTGCTCGATTACTCATTAATCCACCATGATTCACAGAAGTCTCAATCTGGGATTCTTCAGTAGAACTTAAATCAGCTCCCATGGGCACCAAAGAAACAGCCTGACCATCAAAATTCTCGCGCAATATAGGGGCACGACATAAAGGGCAGTTCTTGTGGGATCTTAACCAAGTGTCAATACAAGGCAAGTGAAAAGCATGATTACACTTGGGTAAAAGCCGAAGACTTTCATCTTCTTCAAACTCGTTCAAGCAAACAGAGCAATCCGTACCTTCTATCAGCCCTTCATCTTTATTATACTTAAACACTGCGATTGATTCGATCACGGATTGTTGCAAACCTACGGTGTTGATATACCAAATTGGGTGATCAACCACATCACTTTGATTACCATCAGGAAAGCTGTTCTGTGTACCAAAAATCATGCGTGTGCTTTCCATCCTTCTCGAATTCCTCCGCCTGGAATAATAGATTTTAAAAACTGTGCATAAGATGCAAAAGAGAAGAGCAGCACCAAGCATACAACCCATGATAGTCATACTATTTATGATCAGATGTGTATGTGCCTCATCATTAACGTTTGGAACCATATGCGATATTAGTCGTGACGGTGGCGGCGGAGGCGGCGGTGGAGGTTCAGTAAACAAATTCCCCTGAACTAGAAGGATCTTACATACAGTAGGACAGAGTTTAAAACAAGAACCATAACAGGAACCATCAATGTTCCGAGATGGGTTGCAATCAAACCAACAATTCGGAGTATCTGAAGTCAAAATTCCGGGTAATACAACATGATTTCTGCTCTCGGACTCCATTTCACTAGAGCAGAGCAAGAAACAGAGGAGGGAGACTCATTACCATGAAAATAAATGACTTCGCTTGTGGAGGAAACGCGAAACAAAAAGTCGTTAAAGATAGGGCCACTTCCCTCACAAGCTACGATCTTTGGATTGGAAAGTGGCAGAAGAAAACACCCAGTTCTCTCTTCGCTTTCATTGGAAGATTTACTGAGCATGGTTGAGTCATGTAGTGCGAAATTTCCTTGGGGCTTTGAAGAAGTCAATGGGTTATCAGGTCTTTTACGCGTATACTAAGTGTTGCGTCACTTACTAGACTACTAGTTTTGAAGAGTACGACTCGGAAGAGGAGGAGGACAAGAAACACCGCCAAGAGATCGGCATAGCTAAATTGAGAGTGGGCTTGAAAGTGTCTGAATCAATGGACTTAGGTCCGGTAGAAGATGGATTCTACTTCACTTAACATTAACTCAGGTCGGTCTGTTAACTTTGAAGTGGTGGGTCAGACTAATTTTGCCAATATATTTCACTTTTATGAACAGTATCAAAACAAATGGTACGAGATAATCTGAACGTATCAAAGGCGGAAGCCTTGGAGGGGATTCCAACGTTATGGTGACGTATCTGTTTCACCAAACACGCAAAGGAAAGAATTTTGTTTGTCTGGAAAGAAACATACCTGTCCCTGGAATTAACATTTCAGGATTTTCTCTAAAAAAGTCGCCAACTTTACTCTAGCCAAAAACCAGGGTACTCTATTTCTTGCAGTACTTTCTGAATTCAACTGTAAACCAGAAAGACTTATCTCACCAACCCACCTTTAATTTCTTTCACGCATCAAACTCTCTTAAGTTCCTTCCAAGAACTTCTCATCATACTCTCCAAGTAAAGATCCATTTGCATGTAATAGTATAGGCCAACCAACCATGGCAGACTTCTGGAGCTTTGTATGAGAATGATATGATGATGGGTTCTTTTCTTTCTCATAAATCCTGCCTTGACTTGATGCAGAATTGTGATCTACCTCCGCCAGCTAAGGTTCTTCCAGGTTCTGGTAAGATGGTCTTGGAGTCCATGAATTGGGTTTTTGGTATGATGGGACAAAATGAAGATAATGATGATTTTGGGACCTGTAGCAGTGGTGAGACTACGAAGTTGGAGCTTCTGAAAGCGTTGAGATTGTCACAAACCAGAGCTAGAGAAGCAGAGAGAAACGCTGCAAGCTTGGCTAAAGAGAAGGATCGTGTTTCAAGTGCTCTGTTGAAGGAGTCAATGCAGCTTTATGCTTTTCGCCAATGGATGAGGTTGCTTGAGCTTCAAGTATTTAAGCTGCAATCTCAATGGGAATTCTGCTGCAGTTGTGGAAGACCAAAGACAACAGGAAAAGAATTGTTGAAGGATCCTGAAGGTGGAGATGGGGCTTCATGGTTTGCAACTTTGGCACTTTTTTTAAGCATTGCTGGTGTAGGACTTGCAATAGGTTGCAGATATTTTCTTTGAGTTCATCTTTTTTGGCCCAGCTTTCTGTCAGGTTTACTGTTTCAGAATGTAGTTTTGCAAAATTCAAGTTCTTTTAAAGTCCCAGAACATGAACACAACAAAGGTTAAAATATGCAGATCAAATGTAGAACATAACATGAACTGCCGTTAGCATGTTAAAAGATATCAAAATGTAAGACAGAGACGATCAATGTTTACTTCTGATCACTTGTCTTTAAGTTGAATGTAACAAAACTCGGTATGAAAAGAAAAGGGTTACAACAATACAAGAAGATTGATGATTCGGTCAAAAGACATACACAAGAAACAAACTCACACCAAAGTTCTGGCTCATCAAGCACGAGACCACTTACTCCAGATCCAACCAATCAAATGCAAAATCTACAATCAAGCTTGTAGCCTTTAATTGTGTCTAAACCAAAATGGTTTGGTATAAGTTGGTATACAACATAGCTCCTTTGTTTCAAATCCGCAATTATTTACACATAGGAGTATATGCCTAAATAAGGCAAAAAGATGATAAATAGCTCATTTTGTCGGTAAGTGCATGACACTAGGTCTTCTGCCTTCAAATTTGCAAGTTTCCTCAACAGATCATTCCTCGGATACACCATCAGGTTGGTTGTTGTCGATTGATTTATTTGCTCCACCAACAATACCATTTACATGGCCATTACCATCTGAACCATATACGTGTCCCATTTTTTCACGTTTAGTTTCCAAGTATCTCTTGTTCTCTTTTGTTATAGGAGTCAATAATGGCACCCTGCCTGAAATTGCCAAGCCATAACCTTTGAGCCCAACATATTTTGCGGGGTTGTTCGTCATCAACTTCATGGTACGAACACCCAGATCTTGCAGTATCTGCAACATTAAACAACAGATTCGGTTCCCAAAACAAGAGATTCTAGCATCAGAGTGTAATCGTAAGGAAATTGTCAGAATTATAACACTTTAGCAACGTCGCAAATAAATTCTTGAAATGAAAGGAAAAAATGTTTGGACATTACAATGCAGCCAAATCTTCCAAATAGAGAAATAGACAAGGAAATGCTTTGAGATGTTACCTGAGCTCCAATACCATACTCTCGTGAGTCAACAGGTAAACCTAGCTCCTCATTGGCTTCAACTGTATCACGTCCATCATCCTGTAAGTTGTATGCACGGAGCTTGTGTCCCAGACCAATTCCTCTACCTTCATGCCCCCGAAGATATACCAGCACACCCCTACCAGCTGCCTCAATTTGCTTCATTGCAAGTGCTAGCTGGTTTCCACAATCACATCTTGCAGATCCAAATATGTCGCCGGTTAGGCACTCAGAATGTACTCTCACAAGAACATCTTTCCCATCCTCAATTTCACCCTGTGGACATTATAACTTGCATTGTTAGGGCATTATGAGAACATATAACGACCAAAAGAATGAGACTTCTGCTTTGCAAGGAATCATCAATCTTTAAGATTCAATTACAGTAATCACAAATTCCTCCCTAACAATAACAAATCCTGAATCTGTCCGAAATAAATAAGCAGTTAAACATTCAAGCTGGTTTTTCACCCACTAAATTACAAGAAGCCAGCAGAAGAGTAATAGTCTATGTAGTATAAGGTATCTGCAAAAGCAAACATCAAGAATTGCCTATACATGTACAAACACATACAAAGCACTCAGTTTGGAGAAAATAAAACATAAATTTCCTTGCTGTCCACTGAGATGTAATGCAGTTATTGTTGACGAAATATTCCCAAGTTAACTCTAATCCCTTAAAAGTAGGTTGAAGTTGCTCTGGCATACAAGCAAAGGATGCACATAATTGTAAAGCGTGTCAATACAGGGAAAAGGAAAACTTACTTTAACCATTGCAATATGCTCAATACCATCTAGAAGTGACTTATAACAGTAGGCTTTGAATGGTCCCCACATAGTTGGTATTGGAGTAGCAGCAGCCAGTTCCACCAACCTGTCTCTTTTCCTCCTATATCTGAATCAGAAAGTGAAATTTGTTTGCAAAATTATTACTTTCAACAATTAAAGGAGAGAGTTTACAACCAATAAATCTTTCTCTTCAAGCCAATCCCAAGAAGTGGCATGTAGACCAGTGATTTCTAGAGAAAAACTTCTTTCCTTAAAAGTGAAAAAAAAAAACAAAAGGGAAGGTGTTACAGCTTGTTTACATCTGTAACCCATGCTCAATTTTGAGTCAGAATCTAGTCCAAATATGGTAATCAAGCAAAGAATTTTCTTAAGAAGACACATTAACAAACCAAATTACACATTTCCTTGTGTTTGAAAGGGTAGATTAGCCTGCATGCACTCATTTTCCATTCAATTTGATATCGAGACCAAGAGAATAGCTAAACATGCTTATATTCAAGTGCATGGATATGTGGGCATTCAATTAAAAGAACCGATAGAAAATGCCTGAAAATATACCTTATTAGATCAGCAATGGAAATAATTTTTAATTTTTCTGCTTTAGCAAATTGGAGAAGCCTTGGCAATCTTGCCATAGAACCATCATCATCTACAATCTCACACAAAACTGCCGCAGGTTCCAATCCAGCCAGGACTGCAAGATCAACAGAAGCTTCTGTATGTCCAGCTCTTTTTAACACTCCTCCCTCCCTGTACTTGAGAGGGAAAATATGACCCGGGCGATTGAAATCTTTAGGTTTGGAATCTCTAGAAGCAAGAGTCAATACTGTTTTTGCTCTATCGCGAGCTGAGACACCTGTTGTAGTGCCATGTTTTGCATCCTTGAAAAACAGAATGCACAAGTAATCTTAGAACATAGTACAAACCATGTGACTTGTGCCAGCCAGATGGTTACAGACTATTGTCTTAATGCCCTTAACACTTATTTCTTAGAAAAATCTTATTCATGGTCAGACCAAAATCACAGGATTAAATCACTTGAAACAAATTTGGGGCATATAACTGCTTTAAAAAATACGAAAAAAGGTATTTCTACTATTAACCTCACTGCTTTAATTTTTCCATTATACCGTGAAAGTTGTATCATACTCAAAGACCACAAATATTTCCAAAGCTCAACAAAGCGTGATGTTCTGCACATCACACAATTGGAGACCGAAGAAGTCTAACAAAAACTGTAATGGCAGAAAAAAAATATAGCACATGGTATAGCTGTCTGGATTACTTTCCCAATAAGAGTAGTTTGCTTGCCTACGAGCCTGCAGGAAAGTATGTGAAGGGGAATATGTTTATGACAAAGTCATTGTAATGAATCTACAACATAGGAACAGGTAATGAAGCAAAGAGCACCTGGAATACACTGGTTAGGAACACATACCTATGAAGTCCAGACTGATCAGATCCCAATTTGGAAAAACTTTATTAATTTTGAGAGTACATTAAAAAATTAGTGCTATCTACCTACCACTGTGACAGTGAAGGCTGTGCAGAGTTTCTCTTCATTCGCCTTAGGTGCTACCATCAGAGGAAGTTCCAACCTCTCCAAATCTTCTTCCTTCATACTTACACAAACTATCCCAGTTCCATGCTTCACAATGAATGCCATAGCCTCTGGTGTTGCCTTTGATGCTGCCATTATCAGGTCTCCTTCATTTTCTCTGTCTTCATCATCGACAACAATTACTAACTGCAAGATTGACCCCGTTTAGTGACACAAAACCCTCTAAGTAAGTACCAATGGACATGGACACAAGAGTTGCAAAGCTAAAAAGAAAGCTAACCTTGCCGCTACGAATATCTTCAATGGCTTCTGGAATGGAATTGAATTCTCCAGTTGGGCGATCCAGGTCGTGTTCTTCATTATTAGCAAAGAAACCACGAGTAATAGGAGTTATTTCTGCAGCAAGTGTTCCAAAACATGAAGTGTCAGGTTGTAACTCGATCCCAGGTGGTTGGCTCAGTTTCTTGTCCACAATAACATCTTGTGCTGGTACGCCATTGCCATTGGAATAGGAAAGTTGATTTCCATCTTCAGATATTAGTGAAGCTCTAGCTTTACCAACACCTTTAACACTTAAGCACAGTTTACTGGAGGCCACATCATTCAAGTACCCATTAACTGTGGTCGGATGCGAACAATGGAGACCGGTATATCCTCTGGGGGAAAAAACCCAGAGCAGGATTCAGAAAACATGTGAAATTAACAGAACATTTGAATATATAACTAACAGAACAAACCAAAAGTTGAAATTTTGATACTTGTCATACACTTAAATCAAAAGAATACGACATGGGCAACAAAGCAATGGATCAAAAACCTTAAATCCAGACCCACCCCGGCCCCAAAAATTAAATAACGTAGCAAAAGGATAATTTCTTTGAAAGAAAACTCACCGAAAATGAAAACGACAAGGAGATAAAGACGAACTGTAGAGACTGATAGCAGCAACCATCCTCCAAGCCGCAGAGATAGAATCAAAATCTCAACAACCCAAAACGACACTTCAAAATATGAAGAGAGGATTAAGAACACAACCAACCACAATGATAAGGAGAGAAGACCAAGAAACAATTAACGAACGCGCACACTCAAAGTGGCTATACGTAATACGTTACACCGCCTAAACAGGACTGGAACAGAGAGGAAGAATTGTGTGGACGTGTCTAGTTACTTTTTATGATGACGTGGCAATTTCTCTCTGGATAGAATAGGTCACTTTTCCGCTTTCTATGCGTTGCGTTGGAAAAGTTACAAAAACGACGTAGTTTCGTTGTTATTTTAATTAGATAATGTTTCATAGTTTGGGCTCGAGCCCATATTTTGGGGTTCCCGAAATTTCAGTCTGTGCTTTTAGCTTTCGATGTGTTGAGGGCTTGTCCTGTCTTGGACTCTTTTTATGTACACTTTTGAGAGCTCCTTATGAAGGTTTCAGGATGGACCTCGTCAGCTTTACACTGAGCCCAACTTGTCCTGACCAATATTTATTCAATATATACAATGTTTGAAAAGTCAAATTAATTCTATTAGTTTAACTATAAAATTTTAAAATTGGCCAATCTTTTAGTTTAGTTTTAATAACTCTTATTATTAGCAACTGATCAGTTTATTAATTAATCAGTTGATTTTTTGTAAACTAATCAATTTTATAAACTAAAATAAATAATTAAGTTTTATTTAACAATCTTATTTTTAATTGAAATTCAAAATTTTTTATCTAAAAGGACACTCTCTTTAAATTATATTTCAAATTCTTTAGTTTTATTCAATGTTTAATTTGTTTTATAAGGATTTAATACCGGTTCAAACTTTTAAACATTAAACCTCGTATCTTATCGATTTAACTTTTGGTTTGATTTTTAAAACATTGAATATATATATATATAGAGAGAGAGAGAGAGAGAATAATTTGGTAAATCCAAATTCAATCACATATAGATAAGTGAAAATTTGTGTTTTGAACGTATGCAAAAAAATTAAATTTATATGTCAAGCTGAGTTTTAGGGTTTTTTTTTACTTGAAACTGATTTAAATAATTATCTTCAATTTAATATGAACTTAAACCCAAATTTAGTTAACTTTGACTTAAATTTAAGTCTAATTTAGTTAAATGTAAGTTTATTCATTAAATTTCGTTAATCTAGCTCTGATATCTAACAAAAGATTATAAGAGAGTCCGAGAAGAAATTAAATCAAGTCCAAGAAAACTTACATACAATTAAAACATCGTATTCCAACCAAAAATTTTAAGGTAATAAATTATATTTTTGACGTGAAATTATTCCAATTGTTCACACTTCAAGCCCTTTTCTTTTTTTTTTTCCTTTTATATGCAACATTTTATAATTCTTGTGTTTCGGAAATATTATTTAACAAATTAATAAACTAAAATAACAATTCTTAACACAGTAGCGAGCTTGTCTTCTTACAACACAAAATTTTTACTCACGAGATGATCGTGTCAAACTGTCAATTGAAAGATCTGCTCATATACCACACTTTATTATAAAAACTGGAATTGGAAATGACACCAAAGCAAACTCATGATGATTGCAGTTTTTCTCCAACACTGAAGAGGATTCTGGTTCTGAAAAGATGGGCACGTACTAGTTGTGTCTGAATCAAAGGTCAGGTCCCTCTCCTAAATTTGTCCAAAGAATCATTAACACTTGTCGGATCCTGAGAAAAGAGAAGTTCACGGGACGTAGATATGAATAAAATTGTACCACCTTTTCATCTTCTTCGTGTCACTAAGGAAGTTGGTAATGCACGTTAATAATAATACAACAGAATCCTTGGAGTTTGGATGGCTGTAATGATGTCTCATGACTCTGGTTTTTGGGTCTGGAAGAAGCTACCAGGTGGGAGGTCTGAAACATATGAACTTTTTTTCACATTATAAGGATCGTGAGATCGCAGAGATGGGACGTCTGACAAATGATTATCTTCCATATGAACCTTTATATCTATGGAAAGAAAGTACTGCTCTAGTGGTCTTCATGCACGACAGGACTAAGCTGTAGTGTTACGACATACTTACCTCGTCATTTACTTAGACCCTGGAAAGCTACAAATATGTCCACGGGTCAAGTCGGATTGTTGGCGGATTCAGTCTAATTTGGTCCTGTAATCAAAGATTTTCGTCAAATTTGAATTGTGCACTATGTATTGAAATATTTTTAATCGTTTTGAAATAATATTTTAGTATAATTAATTAAAAAAATATCAAATTTTATTTAATTTTGTAATTATAATTCAAACTTAAAAAAGTAATTAAACACTTAAAATTTTAATTTTTTTCAATTATAACCTGACGTTAGTATTACTGTTAATATTGTTAATGTGGCTTGCCATATAAAATAAAAAGTTTAAACACTTATACATGTCGGACTTAATTAAACTAACTAATTAAGTTTTTATAAAATTGTTTAACTAATATCTCACCATGATTCACAAACTCTTACAATACAATCGGCAATTTTAGCTTGTTCAACCCCTCACGATCGAAGACCACTGCTGTTTTGTGCGACTTCGGGCTACTATTGGCAATCAGCAGTTTCGCAATCACCGGTTACTTGAGAAACTCTCAAGGCTGGGGATCAAATAGTGTGTCCTTGCCGTAAATCACAAACTATTTGAAAATTCTTAAGGAATTGTCCCCATAGTCGATCTTCAGCTCCAAAACCACCTAAAGCATCGATATTCAGCTGTGAAGGCATTCAATGGAGGACGACGAGTCAATGACGGTGGCTCCAAGTTTTCGATGTTGGAACTCATCCAACTACCGCTACCAATCCTTGCCATGTAGCTTATGAATAATGCAATCAAATGATCCCTGCTAATTAAGTTTCATTAAATTTCTAAGCCACCCTAGGCACCTCTTTACACAAACTGAGTTTGGTGCGAGAATTGAGATTAATTTAGGGTTTTCTTTATCTAAAAACTACATAGTTCAGTTAAACAACTTAACAGAACTTGATTATTTAGTTTAATTAAGTCTAACATGTATAAATATTTAGGGTTTACTTTTTATGTGGCAAGTCACGTCAACAACGCTAATAGAGATATTAACGTTAGACTATAACTGAAAAAAAATTAAGTACTTAATTGACACTTTTTTAAGTTCAGACTATAATTATAAAATTAAGTAAAATTTAAGATTTTTTTAATTAACTCATTTTTTTTACCAATGAACCTAATAGTATAGTTTTTATTGACCAAAATTATACATCAAAAGTATCATTAAATGCTTTGAAATGGGTGTCAAATCTTACATTAAAAACAATAGTAAACACACGCACAGGAAGGGGCGAAGAGCTTTAACTGTGACGAAGCCCCGATTTGGATTAGTCGACCCAATGGGTTCGGATACCGGTGGTATAAACCTAAAAAAACAATAGTAAAAAAAGATTTTATGAATATATACAAATTTTATTAATCAACTCTTAATTAACTATTTTAAATCTTTAATTCTCGTAAATATGAATTAAAATTCTTATTAATTCAATTTAATTTAAAAAACATAAATCATTTTTTACCATATAAGCAATTGCATTAAACAAACTCAAAGCACAATTTTTGGGCCAAAACTTTAGTTCATTTGCTTGGGAAGTTGATAAATTTGTCACCTAACTACAAAAGCCAAGAAGGCCAAAAAGTCTTAAAAGATTCTTACTTTCCCATGCTGTCATTGAAAAGCACTCACTAATTTAGAAATCCAAAGCAAAAAGAAAGAAAGAATAAAAGAACTGCCTACCATTAAGGGGTTTACACTTTACAACCACAACCAAATTCCTAACATTTAGTGTTTTTTTTTTAGTCTTGTCAAAATCCATGTCATGATAGCATAAATGATACAAAAATCCTTTATAATTTTACTTATTTTTTAAAAAAATTATGAAGTAAATATTTTTTAAAAATTAATTTTTATCAAAATTACAGAAATATTTTTTATTTTTCTGTTAATTTTTAACTAGCTAATGTATTGATTCTATTTTTAAATTATATAAAACCAAAAACGAGTATTTTTAAAAAGTATAAGCACATTCAAAGTTGGGTTCATGGAGGTCCCATGGGATAGGACCCTCCTCACTTCACTACTCCACATCAAAAAAAGACCTATCTCTTTCCAGCTTCTTAAAGTAAGGGAAAGTCATGAAAACAAATTTTCAAAAGGTGTTTGTTTCATGTCACTTTTTAAAATTTTCTCCCACACACACTTGGCTATTCTCAATCCCTCGACTATGGCAATTAAAGATAGGGCTGTCTCATTAAAAGCCTCCGTCTCATCCCTCTCTTATCTTTTATTGATCAGGTTTCAATGTTGATGTTGGTATCAGTAACAGTTGCAATGATAACAATGGGCTAGATCGGATTTAAGAGGAAAATTTGTGTTCCAACATAGGTTTCAGTCGAAGCTTAAGCCTGATCACATTTTGGTGGCTCGAAACAATGTTGTTCGACTGCAAATTTTATGTTTTAAATCGGACAACTTGAGCTTAAACTTAGCTTGGAGCTCGAAAGTTTAAAACACAAAAATCTCGAGTCTCAATCAAAATTTGACCAACTTAAATCAAACTTGTTAATTTTGGATTAAATCGGACCAAGTTGAACCGGGATGACTATGCTAATTTTGCCAACCCTGGACAGGTCTCTTGCTATGGAGTTCTCAACACTTAAATGTGATTGATGACTGAAAACTGTTTTCCTATTTCTCCAACCTTACTTCTATATTTGGATTAGCACAAGAATCTCAATTCATGTCATCCACTTTTTTCCACTCATTAAGGTTTTTCCATTTACTTTGTGAATTGATACATATGAAAATATCTTTAAAAGTTTAATAAGTTTCACTATCTTATATACTAAGGAGTTGTTATAAAAATAATTATTATTCTTAAAAATAAAATCATTTTTTACTTACCCTGTTAAATGACCGATCATTTGGTCATAAAGGCTCTGATGTCATATTAAATGACCGATTCATTATAACAGTTTAAGTTGTTGTGTGAGACCAACTTAATTGATTTTATATATTTACTAATATACTCACTTTATTTTATTAAAATATTACGTTTTCACACTTTATCTTCATTTTTATAAAATATTTCCATTTAATTAATATTAATAAATTTATTGAAGAGAGTCTAGAGAATTTACTCAATCCACAAGTCTAATCCCTAACTTGAAGAACGGGAGACACTTTGAAAAGTAACCCCACCATGATCTACACACCCTCGAGGAAACTATTGCCTTCCCTTTTCAGTTATCGTGGCCCTTTCAAAGTGCCTACACTCATCTTTGACCATCCGCTAAAATTGACCGGTTGGTGTATGGAAATGAAAATGGTAAAGAAACAACAGCTTTAGGGAATCTTTCCTGTTTCTCAAATGGACTCATGTGTCCTAACTTCCTGAAAGGTATTCGCTTCCATCTTCATTCTGCAGATTTTGTCGATCGGTGAGAAGAGAAGAACTGAAATGTTAGTGATCTAGCTTAAGGTCATGTTTGACTGGATGTTAATTAATAGAATAGAATAGAACGGAACGGAATAATTTATAATATAATGGAATGTAAGATAGTGAAAATTTGTTTGAGAATGATGGAATTGTTCATAATATAATACAGTGAAATGTTATTTAGAAGATTGATGGAATGAAATGTAATATATAATAAATAACTATTATACTCCTCATATTAAAATGGTTGTTGCAGGAGTTTATTATTTTATTATTAATTATATAAAAATATTAGTATTAATTATTTAATAT
>JAOQMQ010000194.1:24740306-24752202 GCA_027563845.1 Erythroxylum subrotundum
GTCAGAGTTGGTATTAAGAAGAATTATTGAGGATATATTAGGTAGTATGTATTTATTAGTTTACGTTCCATCCTAAACCCTTCGAATCAAAGGTTTCTTATTTGCACTATTTAAGATGGAACGGAACGGAACATGAAACTCCTCCGCTTTCATTCCATTCTATCTCATTCCGTTACGAAACCCTCAAATAAAAGATGAAAATGAGTTACATTTCATCTGCTTACATCCCTAATTCCTCAACCAAACAGAACCTAAGATTTATGGTTCACAAAATGGTCCAATCGATCTAAAATCAACAATTTGAGATATTAGTCTAAACTAAATTAATAAAATAATATTCTTTTAATTTATTAACAAAAACAATATTTTTTAGTCAGTTACATGAAAATGACGTCAATGTATTTCGTGTACAAGACTTTCCATTTTACGGAATCTAAAAGGGTTATAATGTGCATAATTTTTTGTGTGTATGTTTACAAAAAAGACTGAACATATGATTTTCAGTTATTCCAAGTCGTGTAATTTTAAGAAACTATACTTATTGTCTTGGTTTAGGTTGACTGGACTTTGAGAAGACCCGAATTTCTTTGCAAAGCGGGTGATTCGAATGGCCGTTCAAACTTAACCAAACTTCAAATCAGATCAAAGAAGAGTTTGATGATCGCACTCGACCTATTGTCATTCGTAAAAAAAGCCACGACCAACCACGATGCCATTTATCTCATGTGGAAGATACTCAGCCCAGCAGTTACATTCAAGACTGGGCAGCAGGAACATCAGAAAACCAGTCTCGGTTCGATAAGTGCATCATTACTGTTCGAAGCTTTGTTTATGTCCCATACTCAAAATCAATCCACTGCAACCTCTAAATTCTCTCTTTCCCATAACCATTTATAGTTCTGATGAACTTTGGTTCACCACTGACCCTGTGAAGTGTATCGAAACCTGTTCAGCCATCTCCCGTATCATGAATTTATGTAAACGAAGACGATATAGAAATACATCTATTTTAGAGGAATAGACATATAACTTTTAAAATTAATATTATTAACATCTAAATCTTAATTGAGTTAATATTATTAAAGTGTTATCTTATAATTATGATTAATGGTTTTTGCATTGTTAGTGAATATATAAAATCAATTAAGTTGGCCTTATTTAACATAATATTAGAGCTTTTATGATCAAGTGGTCGTGAGTTCAAATCCTACCATCTACCTATTATTCAGCACAAGGTAGAGTAAGTCTGTACAAATTTTAAGTCCAATGAACTTTCACTTGAAGGAGTGTGTTGATAAATATATAAAATTAATTAAGTTAACCTCACTTAACAGTTTAAATTTTTGTGATGAAACGATCACTTAACATATGCATATAGCACGGTCTAGTAATTTAGGTTTTTTTCTTAACTACAATTGTACAAACTCCGTGATTTGGTTGGGTATATGCATATCTATAAACTGCAAAGAAGAGAGAATCGTCCAAAAGAAACAAAGAATGTTCCACTTTTGTTAATGAGGTCAGGAAATCCAGACATAAGATTTCACTGAAAAAGAGAAGGAACCAATGGATAGATTTTCTATAAATATTGTTTCATCTACATGAAAAAAGATAACACTTTGTAAAAATTACCATTTTTATATATAATTTCAATTTACATAAATATAATTATATATAAACTTTAATTGGTATAATTATATTCAAATAATCTCTTATCAAATTTAATATAACATAGACATAATTTTAATAAGTTTTAGAATTATTTCAGAATTTAAGTCTGATCTTTTAAATTATTCCAAGATTATATATATATATATATATATATATAGAATAGGGTAAAAAATAGAAACTTCCATTTGATTGAAGAAAATTTTAAAATTCTCAAAAAATTGTAAAATTTAACCTTTTGTCTTCAACTTTGGTTAAATAATAACAAAGAAATACAATCGACATGAACATCACATATGAATATTTTTCACAAGATAGTTCGACTTAATTCTTAAACCTAAATTGAACTAATTAATCTCAATTCGATGTAATACTTTATTATAATTATTAATTTACATTGAGTATAATTAATTTAGGTTAAATTTAAGAGTTAAGTCGAGTTATTATATTAGTAATACTTAATTAGTTCACTTATGGTGTTCATGTATCATTTAACCAAAGTTTAAAACAAAATTCTTCTAATTAAAGATGATAAGAAATTTTTATCTAAAATTTTTAAAATCAAAACAAGAGATTTATGTCATTTAACCATAAGAATATGTTTATTTAGTTAGCCTAAATATTTTTTTTGTAATGACTTGTTTGATTTATTTGTTTAATTATCTTTTTTATTTATGTATTTATTTACTTATATCTTTTATTTTTATTCTTTACCTTGTTTTATATTTAGTATTATTTTATTACTTATTTTTATATGTTTCTTTATTACTAGACTTTTTCAAATTTTAAGTATTAACAAAATTTATAAGGAGTTGTTATTGTTATTATTGTAAATTCTTTAAACAATAATACCTCGTTTTCTTTTACAATGTAAAGTAAGAAATGCAGTTGGATATGTTAGGTGGTCATTGTCACCGTTGCTTTAGCGACATTAGCTTTTCTCGAAAGAGGACAGGAAAAAAAAAAAGCGTGATTGTAGTTCTTCTTTGCGGAAAATAAGGTTCCAAATCTGAATAATTTAACTCCTTACTATTATCATAAAAAAAAACACACATTTTATATTAATGATTAAAAAGTTTAATAGGTTTGGCTGGTTTAATCATAAAAATTTTAAACTGTCTAATTTTTTACGCGGTTTTTAATTTTTCGGTTCGATTTATTTTAATAACTTTTTTGTGAAAAGTTGATCAATTTATTAATTAATCGATCAATTTTTATAAATTAATAATTTTTATAAACTAAAATTAAATTTTTTTTTATTTTTTTAAATGAAAATTCCAATTCTTTTGTAGATAAAGATAATCTTTTTCAATTATATTTTAATTTTTTTAATTTTATTTTATCATTAATTGATTGTATGACTACTTAATACCGATCGAACCTTTCAAATCTTAAATATTTTATTTTACCGGTTTATTTTTTAGTTCAATTTTTAAAACATTAGTTTTTATATATATTCGGGTCATTATTTTTGGAGAGATATCCTAAATTCAAAAGCTTGTAAATTGATTTATGACAAAAAATATATTTTATATGATTTTATTTAAATTATATTATTGAAGAATTATTACATATTTTTAAGCTTTTTAATATAAATTTAAATAATAGAAGCAAGTTAATTGGTTGATATGAAAAGTCTGAGTGACTATCTTAGTTATAAGTTATGATATATAATATTTTAAAAGTTTAGGATATTATATACCCTAAAAAATGGCAGGACAGAGACGACGACTATTTTACCTATGTTACGACGTAGTTCACCGACCAGAGCACCACAGTGTTCTGACAGGTTATACGATACGCTGACGCCAAAACGAAGCTCTGCAACGGCTCACATGGAGCCGAGCCGTACCAAAATCTAGCAGCTCGTTCAACGTTCTATCACTATCTTTATATATATGTATGTTTAACAAAAACAAAAAGCAAAATATCTCCCACTGAAAAAACGGTCCGAAACCTGAAGAAATTTGTCATTTCAACTGAATTTTGAGTACATTTCATTTGCCAAAAACACTCACTCCCAAGGTTGGTTTGTATGTACCTAACCCAAGTCAGATTCTAACCCCTCTATCTGACCCCAGTTGGTTTATTTAAAGACACTGGAAATGGTGAGTGACCAGCGGGGTTTTGATCTGGTTTAGTCTTCCTCTCCTTCCCTCCCTCTCTCACACTTCGCTAAAACTTAGTAGATGAACAGTTGTAGGCTAATGTGTATAGGGTGTAGAAAATTCAAGTTTGTTTACGTCAGTGAATTGGTTTAGTAATGATAGGAAGAGGGTGAGAGTGAGAGGGAGGAGTTTCTTCTTGTTTGGGTTCTTCTGTTGTATGTGATCACAAAAAAGAAAGGTTTTTGCTTGTTGGGTTTCAATTTGTTTCTGTGTTTTGGTTCTGGGATTGGTTGTTTTGGGGTTGTTTCCTGTTAGATGGGTTCAGAGGGAGAAGAGTTGTTGAGGAACGAGAAAGATGAGAGAGCTCAGAGAGATCAGTGGTTGTACACTTGTGTTATACAGTGTCAATACTGTACTAGTAGCTGGTCTTGCTCCATAAATGAGAATTGTATAAGTAGCATTTAAAAAAAAGAATTCAATCTTCTTCTTAAAAGAGATCTCTCATTAACAACAAACTAAACACACACAATCCTGAGAGGATTTTAAGGAAACAAAAGGCCTGACCTAGTTACAAAGATCTGGTCTTTTGAAGTTGTTCTTCGTTACAGTCATGAAGAAGCTTGGCAGCTCAGATTCTCTTGGTGCTTTGATGTCCATGTGTCCAACTACAGGTTCTTAACTGACACAAACCATCAACTTCCTTTTTTAAAACTCAGACAAAGCTATCATGTGATGTTCTTAAATGATTTTTTGGGTTTGCTTTTCATTTTTATGATCAACCCCAACTTGGAAGTTCTTAAATGTCTCGACTTTTCTTGTGCTCGATCGACTAATTACGGTACCTTTTTTGTTCTGTTTTTTTGCTGTTGTATACAGACGAGACCAGTCCGAGAAACAGCAACCATGTTTATAGCCGGGACTTTCAGTCTATGTTGGATGGTTTAGACGAACAAGGTTGTATCGAAGAATCAGGCCACCTCGCAGAGAAGAAACGAAGACTGAGTGTAGATCAAGTCAAGGCCTTGGAGAAAAATTTCGAGGTTGAGAACAAGCTTGAACCAGAAAGAAAAATAAAGCTTGCCCAAGAACTTGGGTTGCAACCAAGACAGGTCGCAGTTTGGTTCCAGAATCGCCGAGCTCGGTGGAAGACCAAGCAATTAGAGAGAGATTATGGTCATCTCAAAGCAAATTACGAAGCTCTTAAAGTCAATTATGATGCTTTACAACATGATAATGAAGCTCTTCTCAAAGAGGTATTAATGTTATTCAAACTCTTCTGATCATTGATCCATGTTCTTGAATTAACTGAACTATTATTGTGTTCTAATCAGTTTGAAGTTTTGTTTTGTTTCAGATAAGAGAACTGAAAGCAAAGCTTAACGAAGAGAATACAGAGAGTACTGTCTCTGTTAAAGAGGAGTTAATCCTTCAGGAATCGGAGGACAAAGTTACCGAACAGCCTCTACTGATCGACTCCATTACAGTTGCAGAGACAAAGGACATGAACTACGAGAACTTCAACACAATAAAAGGCAGCAGCAATGAAGCAGAAATCACGCCTCTTTTCCCAGATTTCAAAGATGGGTCGTCAGATAGCGACTCAAGTGCGATCTTGAACGAAGATAACAGTCCAAATCCGGCGATCTCATCATCTAGGGTTCTCCAAAACCACACGCAGCAGCAACTGATAATGTCTCCACCCTTATCTCCATCGCTCAACTTCAACTGCTCAACTTCTTCTTCTTCACCATCCTCATTGAACTGCTTTCAATTCTCGAAACCAAGTTACCACCCTTCGTTAGTGAAGCTGGAAGAGCATAATTTCTTTAGCAGTGAAGAGGCCTGCCGTTTCTTTTGTGACGAACAAGCTCCTACGCTTCAATGGTACTCCCCAGATCAATGGAATTAGCTAAGTTACTCTGATGATATCACGATGATGATGATGGTGCATAAAACAAAAAAAAGGCTTTAATAAAAACGGTATATGAAAAAGAGAGGGCTCCAAGAACTTTGTAAAAGGGGAAGAAGTGGGAAGTACGTGTATTGAGTATCTCTATGTAATTAAAAGCTTGTTTTGGTCTCCATTTGTGTAAAAGGTTAGAATTGGAGAAAAGGGTTGGTGGCGGTGGTGGTGGTCCATTGATAGGTCCGTCGAAGATCCACATAAGAAGACTCAGAGAAAGAAGAAAGAAACGGAGTGGTGGTTGACGAGAATGGTAAGTGATGGAGAAGGAAGCTGAAGCTAAAATCAGAACGTTTCAGTTTCAGTTTCAGTTTCGGAGAGTCGTGTAGATTGGAGAGAGTGAAAGAGCTAGTGTAATTTTACGTGGGGGTTGCTGTGAAAGATCGATGAATGACGCAAATTGGTCTCTCTTGAATCGTGCGGATATGATTGGAGGAATCCATTTCCTGAGGAAATAATCACCCATCATCATCTTCATCTCTCTGCTTTCTAGTTTCAATCCATGCTCTCTCTATCCTTTCTCTTCTTTTGATAAACACTGTAAAAACAATCGCCAACTTTCTTCTCTCTGTTAAAGCAGTAATAATAATAATAAGGAATAATAAATTAGAAATTACTAAATATTTTTAAAATTTTCGTTTAAAATTTTTTTATGTTAGCATTTTATTGATGTTGTTGAAGAAGAGAGTTATATTTTTTCAATTAACTCGTTTTTTTTTTAACGGAAGAATCTGCACCGGTTATCTGTAACCTTTGAATTAGTATTGGGTAAATTTTTAGATTGACGTAATAGTCTATAAATCACGTCAATTAGATATTTCACATTAGAAAAGTCCTGTACAATAGACTCGATCGAGAACGTAGGTAAAAGAAATCAAACACATAACCTTTTTGACCTCATGCTCCTCCACTTTACAAACTCGACCACTTCTAACGGGCACTTAACTCATTTCAATGTGTATTTTGTAGTTATATTAGCAAAATATTTTAATTTTAAATTTTTAACTACTACATTATTAAATGAGTAATATGTATATAAAAAAATTATTAATTAATCACTAAAAAAACTCTCAATCCAGTCGATTCAATCGTGAAAATCTTAAGTCGGTTAACTTGTCGATTCAATTTTTAACTTTACGATTCAATTTACTTTGATAAATCTTGTTATTAAAAATTGATTAATAAATTAATAAATTCTTATAAACTAAAATAAATAACTTAATTTTTATTTAACAATCTTTTTAATTAAACTTTAAATTAAAGACAATATCTTTCGATCATATTTTAAATTTTTAATTTTGTTCGATCTTTAGTTAGATATGGATAATATTAATTGAATCTTTTAAACCTTAAACTTTAAACTACTTTAAACTTTTCATCTTATCAGTTTAAATTTTGATCAAAAATTTAAAATATTACTATTAATTTTAAATATACATTCAAAAGGATTAACAACAATTGCATTATCTGAATTTATAAATTAGTTCCTAAAAATCAAACCAACCGTATCAAGACATTAAGATGATCTGTGGAATATCAGCAAGAAAAAGGAAACAATGAAAATCCCAAAAGACCTTTCAAAGTTGTATTCTTTTTTCATTTTCTTATTATCATTGTGCTTGTCACGTTCTTCAATAAATGAAAGGTCCGGCGACATCTAATGGTGAAAATTGTACGATTAATTAAATCTATATTGTTATACTCATTATATTTTTAATAAAGGATAAATGATATAAAAATTAACAATAAGAACTTATTTAAACTTTTTATAATATATTAAATTATATATTACTTAAAAGGTTCAACTGGTATTAAATCATTACAGAACCGGTTAAACATTGAATAAAATTAAAGAATTTAAAAAATAATTAAAAATTTTTGTCTTACTTATTGAAAATTTTAAATTTTAATTAAAAATACTGTTAAATGTTTATTTTAGTTTATAAAAAATGAATTGTTTATAAAGATTGGCTTATTAATTAATAAACTGATTAATTTTTAACAACAAAATTATTAAACTAATCAAATAAAAAAATTAAAAATCGAACTGAAAAATTAATCTTTTTAAAATTTTACCGTTAAATCGGTCGATTTTTAAAACATCGGCTTATATAAATATCATAGGAAGAGTTAACTTATTAATTTATAGAAATTTTAAAAGGTGGGTTTATACTTTACATGATTTTAAAAACCACTAATTGCTGTTATTTATGACAAAAGAGACCCAAGTTTGTATAGATGCTATGAATGGTATAGTGTATACTCTCCAGCAGTGAAAATGTCCAAATGAGCGAACTTTCCACTTACCAAGGAGGATACCAACAAATGGTGATTGAAGAAAATGTTAAACAAAAGTTGAAGAATGAAAACAAAAATGCTTTGCAAGCAAAAGAAGAAAAATATTTTGCTCAGCCGTAGTCTTCTTGTCCTTTGCCATGACTACTGAATTGGATATTTTCCATGTTAACACTATTAAACCCTAAAAATTGCGAACTATTAGGCATTTTTAAATTTCGCACTTCAACGAGATTTTTACTTAATGATGTTTTATCGTTGTAGTATTTAGGGTTTAAAGTCTAATTCTATTTAAATTTTGTGAGATTCCACATCGGTTGAAGAGGGGGAACGAAGTACGCCTTATAAGGGTACAGATATCTCTCTCTTATAGACGCGTTTTTCATGGTTTAATGCACCAGATCCCATCAGAACTCCAAGGTTAAATGTGCTTGAGGAGAGTAGTTCTAAGATAGATGACCTCCTGGGAAGGCCTCAAAAAAAGCAAAATCGTGAGGGTTTGACTGGGCCAAGGCCCAAAGCGGACAACATCTGTAAGCAAGTGATCTGAGATATTACAAATTTCGTTATTGTTGTAGTATTTAGGGTTTAACTAAATTTAAATAGAATTAGACTTTAAACTCTAAATACTACAACAATAGCTACATCATTCAGTAGAAATCTTGTTGAAGTGCAAAATTTGAAGAGGTTAATAATTCTAATTTAAATTAATTATACTTGAAATTAAATTCAAATCTAAAAATAATGTTAGTATTTTAATAAAAGATTTAAAATAATATTATTTTGGACTATCCTAAACTAAAAATCGCATAACGGACTCTAAGTAGTGTCCTAAAAGGTCAAATTTGCATTAATTTACCGAGCATTTGAAGCTCATATGTAGATGAAATTTTTAGAAGGAAAAATCTAGGATAAGAGTTAGATTCTACAAAATTTAAAAGACCTTATATTAAAATTCTATCATATTATTTTAATAAAATTATTTATTAAGATAAAATTAGAATAATTATATAAATTCTATCAAGCACTTAATATAAATTCTATTAAGTAATTAATAATCATTTACATAATATTTAAAATATTTTGACATAAATTTTTTAAAATATATTTAATTAATAATCTCTTTAAAAAAATTAAGAAATAAGTAAAAACTAAATATGAGATTCAATTACTTTGCCCTAAAAATTCAAAATTAATTTTTAAGATATGAATGATACTTCACAATAAGTTATAATATTGAATTTATGTAATAAATCAATGTTATAAATTTTAAGTTATCCACAATAATTTGTTGGATAAAAATTTATATTAATTAATTGATTGATTTTTAATAATAAAATTATTAAACTAATTAAATTCAAAAATTAAAAACCTAAATAAAAAGAGATAGATTCTTAAAAAGGAACTGTCCTTTGATTAAATCCAAAAGAAAACGGACATATCTGTCGGGAGATGCAGCTTTTTGTTGCACCTTCAAACCTTAATATAGACAATAACAACAAAGAGTAAACCTATTGTCATACTTAATCATTATATTGAATTTATTATTAATTGTCAAATTTTGATAACCTTTTAGGATGGTCTTAATCATAATCTGCCTTAGTGCTTAAGATGTAGGATGAATATGCTCTACACTTGCCTCTTATAAGAATCTTTTGTATTAGAAAATCTATGACAGTCTGAAAAAACTGTTACTTCTAAACATACCCCGGCCTTGAGTCAGAAGCATTAATGTGTGAGTGAAGTAGGGTTTTTAAGAGGCGTGAGCAGGAAGTCTTGTGTAAGATTTATTAATTTAAAATTTAATTTAAATATAAGAAATTGAGAACTATTCTTTAAGTGCTTAATTTTTTAAGTATTTAATATGCAATTTTGATATTTTTAATTTAAATTAATTAATTTAATCAGTAATTGCATATTTTAATATATATTAGATTTTTAATAAAATCAAAATCAAAATACATAATTAAATAAATATAAATTATTTATCCTATATTTAAATTTTATAGAGTGAAAATGTTAAGCAATAAAATAATATAATCATTTTTTTAATTTATAGGAATATTTGAAATGGTTAATTTTTCAATTAAGTTTATCTTAACAATTCTAGTTATTAAAAATCAATCAATTTATTAAATAATTAGTCTTTTTCATAAAACAATTAATTTTTATAAATCAATTAACTTTCATTTAAGAGTTTCCTTCTTTAATTAAATTTCAACTTCTTCAACATATAAGAATACTCTCATCCTTTAATTTTATTTTAAAATTTTCTATTTTATTATGTTTTTATTATATACTAATTTTATGACGACTTAATATCAATTGAATATTTTAACCTTAAAAATTCTTTGTTTAATTTAATTTTTAGTTAGATTTTTAAAACACCGAAAAAGAAAAAGAATTAAAAAATTTAAAAATAGAATTTTCATTATACTTTTAAATTTTATTACATCCTTAAATAATTAATTACATACTTGTAGTCAACCTTGAATTTTTTTTAAATTAGTCATTAAAAATTGATCAATTTATTAATTAATTGATCAATTTTTGTAAATTAATAAATTCTTATGAATCAAAATAAAAGAATTAATTTTTATTTAATTAATTCAATATATAAAGATAATATCTTTTAGTTATATTTTAAATTTTTTAATTTTATTTAATATTTAATTAATTTTATGACGGTATAATATTGATTAAATATTTTTTTACTATAATTTATTTTTTGGCTATGTGTGTTTAGATGATTTTGATAGTGCTTTGTTGTGGGAAACAGGAGAGCATCCAATTACTTTTGCTTCCACACAATACAATAAAAATAAAAATAAAAATAGAATGGTCCCCTACTACATCTTTTTTAAAATGGTCCCCATGCTCCTGATTCCTTTTGTGCAGGGATTGGTGAAGGCATGTGATGTGGGTCCCTTATGATGCACCTATCAAACGACAAGTCTTTTTTGAACTTGTCACCATCGCGCAGAAATTTACAAGAGAACTAAGACTTTGAAGGATTGTACCATACACACATGTTCTTATTCTAGTTGGTGTCCGTTCAGCAATATCAATAAATAAAATAAAAAATTAAAGGGATAAAATAATATTTTGCTACAACATAAGTACTCTGTGAATATCATGTTCAATGTTTTATTTTAATTATCACAATAACAATTCAAAATATTGCTGATATGCAAAATATAGAGAGGTTTAATATTACATACTGTTTTTAAATGAGGATTTATTTATAAGTGCCATTGTGCCAAAAAGAGCACTCTCTTAGTCTGTCAAAAAGTGATTCAACTAATTATGAGGTGTAAAATTTTGTAACTTTTTATTTTTTAATTAAAGAGTGAATTAGTGCTTGTTTGGATAATTTTTTTGGAGATTGGTAATTACTTTTTTCACCACAAAAGTCTTTTTTTTAATAAATGTCTAACTGTGAAATAAAAAATCACTTTTTTAATAGATATGATTTTTTTGACAGTCAAAATTTAGTTTTTAAAGAAGCTCAAATTTAGAATTTCTCAAAAAAGCCTCTCAAATAATTTTTTGGGTGGATTTTTCATATCAATTAATGAGCCTATTTTTAGTCCTTATTGCCCTTATGTTTTACACATAATTCCGACAATACTCACAAACTCATCTTCACGTTTATCTTCCAAACTCATTTTCTCTATTACAATAAAATGCATAATTTATTATGTATTTAACTATTTACTCAACTTAAATATTTATTTTGATATTTATAAAATATTATTTGAATTTTTTATATGTTATAATATTTGTTTTTTATATTAATTTTACTTATGTTATAATCCATATAAAAGATTTGGTTAGATATATTTTCATTTATGTTTCATAT
>JAOQMQ010000194.1:24763796-24783628 GCA_027563845.1 Erythroxylum subrotundum
CAACCATTCTCAACTTGGTCCAGTTAGATACATACAAAATGTACTAACACATATTCATATTATGCAAATCTCCAATTTAATACAATTAAATAATTGTTCAATGAAAATAACTATTACATTTGCATGGTTAATAGTATATATCTATCAGTAACAATGCACTTCTTAAAAAGGAAATAAAATTATGAAATAATTGTTTCTTTTCTTGTACGAACCTTCTTTATAAATTACCTTTTTAGAATGATTCCATGACATCTGGAAGATCTTATTTATTCGAATAATAAGCTCCAAAAATCTTAATAGAACATTCTTCTTAACGTCTAAATATCGAAGATTTCAACAAAGATAATATCAAAGATTAAGCAACGGTTAGTTAAAGAAATTATCTACTTAAGGAAGAACCAATGCAGCTGTGAAGATAACATAAATAGACATGAGACTTGCGAAAGATTTTAAAGCTTCATTATTTCTTGAAAGTTATATCAAACTCTTGTACCTTTTATGGGATTTCATTTTTTTCTTCAAATATATACAAATTATTTATATAAATTTGGATCTAACTAATTTTATTTAACAATCTATTTATTATTATGCCTTGAACAATGATATGAATATTGTAACAATCTTGGTATGAGATTGAGTTCTGATATAGTATTATACTGGTATTAGTTAATACCAATGTCATTTCGGGTAATTTTTTTAAATTTGTGAAATAGTTTTTGATTTTTTTTAAAATTACCAAATAATTTATTAGTATATTGTATTCTTTATAATTTTACATTAACTATATCTCCAAAAATTATGATAATATAAATTTAAAATAATAATTATTTATTTATTTTTATTAACATTCATTTCTACTTATTTTACATATAAATATTAACAAACAGCACGAGTAATGGCCAAATTCTTGTCATTCATATCTCAAATAAAGGAAAGCTCCTTATAAACATTCTTCTGAGTTATATCATGAAACTATCAAGCTTTAAACGGATTAACTCTCAAAATTTAATATTACTCTATTAAGAGAGACTATAAAATTCTTCATACATTTTTTGTTGAGAGCTTGTAGAGGCTAGTAAAATACTGCTACTATGGAAAGTTAAAGAATCTTGAAAAATATACACTTATGTGCTTGAAGAGACTCTTCAAATTGCTACTTGGTTTTAATAGTGAAATATTCAAGTTGAATACTTAGGGACTGGACGTAGGTTTGAGTTATGAGCCGAATCAATATAAATCGACAACATCATTCTTTCTCTCCTCTTAACTTTTAAATTTCCGCATTATATTGTTTGCATTTTCATTTTGTAAGAGGTTCCTTCACTTTTAAAATAGGCTCCTTCTTTTTTTCTATTGGAAGAGGTTTCTTTCAAAAGTTAGCAAGCTCTTATCGATTAAAAAGGTAATTTTCTTTTTGAATGTTAACAAGCTCCTTTCAAATAACAGGATCCTCTCGTTTTCAACGTTAACAAGTTCTTTTCGAAAATTTATAGGACCCTTCTACTTATAAATTTGTTTTGTTTAGGAGGATCTTATCATTTTAAAAGTATCTTAATTTTTTTATACACACAATTCATCATCTCTTGCGTATGTTTGCTTTATCAAAATTCATATTTATACTTCAAATTTCTATTTATATATATAAACAAAGAAATAATTATAATTAGAGACTGTAAAAAAAGAAAGGCTTAAGAAAAATTGGAAGGAGGTGATCAAGAATGATATGATTCTGCTGAAACTTGCCGAGAACATGACTCTCAATAAAAACTTTGGTGTACTAAAATAGGGAGAAAGGATCTCACATTTAGAGATTCTTTTCATTTTCATAGGTTTTTTAAACACTTTTCTTCAAATTTTATGTCTTATATTTAACCTAAACATTTAATTTTTTTCTTAGTTATTTACTTAGCCTACATAGTTTCTTGTAATATTTAGTACTTCCCTCTTTATCTTGTTCTATATTCATTGTTTGTATTATTTATTGTTATTACTTATTTTTATAGTTTTATTTATAGGTTTTTATTTTATTTTATTATTTTAATATATATACACACACATGCATATAGATATACACACACACGTACAGACATACACACACACATACACATATAGGTCTGTTTGAAAGAGTCTGATTGTCAATTAGAGTAAGACTACGTACTATTAATTCTTTTCGAACCTTGCGTATCAGCATAATTTTTAATGAGTTGTTGTTCTTTTAAAGAAAACTTATTGGTCGATATTTATTATTAGTAAAAAATATCAATAAATCAAATTTAAAGAAATCTATAAAATTTTTCAAAAAATTAATTTATCCTTAGATTAAATCTGTTTAATGACAGTGAAGCTATGTGGGTTAAGTGAGTACATACTATTATTTTGAGAAGGATAAATTTCTGGAGTGCCAACCTACTAATAATAGTTCAAGGAGTTAGAGAAAAATCTTATTTGTCAGGGATAAAATTAGGAATCAATTCAGATTTACAATAGGAAATGGAAATTCTATTCTTTTATGGGAGGATCCTTGGCATCTTAGAAGAATCCTGAAGCATTTCTCTACTCCCAGAGTGATCAATGGGTCGAAATTATGTATGACAGCAAGAGTTTTAGAAGTTATTAGAAATAATAATGAGTGGTATTGGCAAGAGGCAACTGTTGAGATCATTGGTAACCTAGAGCCCCTACAGTACCAACCGAGTAGCTCTAAACCTGATTGCTTGGAATGGTTAGCTAGCCCTTCAAATAAGTATACTAATGTTTCAACCTATAATTTCTTGAGACCCCCGATTCAGAGTGCCCCTTGGCATAAACTGGTTTGGTTTAAAGGTAGTTATAGCTCTAGGTGTTCATTCATACTATGACTAGCTTTCCTTAAAAAGTTGCAAACACGGGATAAACTCCTCTATCTTCACACCTCTAATCACTGTTTGTTGTGTACCTTGGATAATGAAACTGTAGAACACTTGTTCTTTGAATGTTCTTTCTCTAAAACTGTGGGTACATTGTCTCAACCACTTCCAAATATGCCTTTCCAATCAAATAAACCTTCATTCCATTCTCAATTGGTTCAACCAGGCCTTAAATTTCCAAACCTGTGACATTAACATTTTTCTTATCCTCCTTTCTTTTCTGTTACTATTTATAACCTTTGAACTGAAAGAAATTATCGAGCCTTCAAAGATGAAGCTTTGGATGTGAGGAGCTTAAACTTCAGAGTGATCTTCTAAATTATAGAACTTCTCAGCTCAAACACTGAGAGAAGGTAATTTTAGGAATACTTATTTTCTAATAATATTTCTGCAGATTTTTGTTTTCAGGTTTGCGAAAGGGAGGGTATCTAACCTCTCTTCGGTATCTAAAGCAGAAGAGAAGCCAATCCCAAGACAAATCCTTGTCTCCAATCAGCAAAGCGTGGAGTTGGTAGGCAATAGCCTTTCACTTAAACAGTTCTGATGATTTCTATAAAGGTGTTCATAAACTCTACCAGTAGGAGACCTACATCCTTCGTTTGGATCCCAAAAGACCCATTAGTGGTATATTATAGGAAGTATGTGAGAGGTGGGTAAACTTTGACAGTGAACTTGGTAACTAGAAGGACATCTTCTGTCCCTTCATCTTAAGTTGTGCAGTATGTTGTTTTGGATTGTATTTGAAAGAAGGTCGATCAGTGTTGCTGTAAATTGTATATTGGAATACTTGTGTACTGGATAGATGACCTAGTTATATATGGCTTTTTGGTAGGAAGGTTGTATAGGAGTATGGCTGTTTGTGTCATGTGGCAAGGAAGTGTTGTAGCTTTCTTATGTAATCTCATCAGGTTATTCCTTTTGAGAGGCAAGAGGTTACTGCTTAGGTAGTCTTCAATGGTATACATAACTTTTTTATTTATATAAAATTTACTGATTTATTAAAAAAAAAGGTTTGTATCAATTGATTAAATTTAAATGAAAATTTTATTTTTAACGTGAAAATAAGGCAAATAATTATGATAGTTAGTAGAAAAACAGTCAAAACTCTACCAACAGGACTAATCAGTTATCGAAGAACAGAGAAATAGAGAGGCAGTTGGGGTTAGGTCGGAAATTATGCTCCCGGTACGGAGGGTGGCGCCGTGCGTGGCGACAGGAGTGGTGGCGTTGATTTGTAGTCAGATTGCTGTGGGCCAGGTCTGTGTCTGTATGAGAAATTGTTGCTTTGAAATGGGCCCTACAAATACGTCACTCTTACTAAACTGTGGGCTACTGTGGGTCCCAACTTCCCAAAGAGCCGGACAAATGGGCCCATCGAAAGCAACCATTGACTGTGCCTGCCTTGGGTTGAGAGATTCTCTGTGTTCTCGCTCTCTAACAAAGCGTGACGCACAGTCGCCACTAAAAAATCAAAATAAATGATGAAATTTAAAAAAGAAACTAAATTCTTTCAAAATTTAAGAAAATTTCAAATTAAGTATATAGTATATTAAAATTTACAAATTAATTCCTAATGGTAGTATGTGTATACTTACAGTAATTGTATTAAAATTAATTACTTTTCGTGAAATAATAATGAATAATATTTATATTAAAATAAATATTAAGTATATACTATTAAATATAATATTCTAATATTTTTGAGTTGATTCTTACCTATAGTATCCATAAACATAATAATTTTATTTTAAATTTTTAAATTTTTGTTACTTATTATTGTATTTAAATAAAAATGTTTATTAGAAATAATAATATTAATTATTAACTAATAAATAAAAATTAAAGAATTATTAAATTTTACCAAAATATTTAGAATAAATTCATATATTTTGCCTAATAAAATAAAATATTATTTAAATTTATAATATACGTAATAACTCACTTGTTCAACTAATTGAATTTAACAAATAGGATACTATACCCATATTATGTAACATGTAATTCTAGCTAAAACGTGCCCTTATAAAATAAATAGATTACTTTTTATAAACCCATACAAAATAATATAAAATATAAATAAATATGGATAAATAAAAATATAATAATATATAATGTAACCTTAGTTCGTGTGTATATATATATAAGAACTAGCTCATATCACTTAAATAACATTAAAAACACGAAGCATGAGGAATTGGCTCTGAAGAAATTGTGGCGAAGGGTGCATTAGGGTTGGCAAGTAATCACTAACATTTCAAAGGTCACATCCTTAAAAACGTTACATCAAACGATCATATTCATATAGCTAAACATAGAAAAAGAAAAAGAAATAAATAAAATAAAATAGGTAAATAGGATATAGGTTATAGGTTGGCTTTTGGATATTCGGAAATACACTATACTGTTCATCTTGTCAAAATCTCTCTTGTCACTCAACTTCTCAGGACTCCAACAAATGTGTATAAAGAATAGACAACTCTAATCCATATGTTCTTGTAGGCTCTATGAGTAGATGTGACTCTTTTTATTTAATTTGTGCAAGATTTTAAGTTCAAATTATGCCGACTAAGAAATCTTATGTAGTAATGGATCGGATCGGATCGAATCAAAAAATGAAAAGATTCGTATAAACTATACCTTTCGTCACCACTTTACGAAAAATTATTAGGTATGAATATGTTATATATCTGTGACTCTATTTGGTGAAATAATATTTCTCTTTCAAAACGCATGCTTTTTTACTGCCGTATAAAGAAAATATTTTGCTGTGAATGAACGAGATATTAAGGAATTGTTCATACGTAAAATCATAATTCTTGACTTAATTATATATATAAATACCTATTAGTTTCAAAGATTATTATGATTTAATATTATTTTTTATCGTATGAATCAGATTTTTAAAGAATAAATGTATTTTTTTTCCTTTATAAGTGTATTTTGAAAGAAAATTTAAGATTGCAATCTTAAAGGTTTGAATTAATCTAAAATGAGCATAAAATTTATATATTTTATTTAAATTAAAAATTGAGTAATTCAAAATTTTCAATTAAAAATCTAAATTCAATTTAAAATTTGTAAATTAATATAGAATTTGAAAAGAATCATCTTAAGTTATGTTGTTTTGGAAAGTTGAAAAGAAAGGCCACAGTACTTGCAACTATTTAAAGGCTCATGGAGTCGTCTCGCATCACAAGAAGTGGATGCATTTTCTACGATAAGAACTAAAAAGGTTTCCTTTTCATTGCAGAACAGATCCCAAAAAGCATCTAATTTTCCATCCCAAAACTGTACGGTTTTAGAGAAATCCATTGTTTGTTCTCGTTAACTCAAAGTTTGAAAAGTTTAAAGAAAATAATATCATTTAAAAAATTAAAATACATTTAATCAAACTTAGCCTGAACTCGACCGGGTTTAAGTAGATTTCGGGTCGAATTCGAACTTGAGTAAACTTGAAATTAGTCAATTCATTGTTAACCTTAATAAAAAATTAATTAAAATTTGAACTGTTCAAATGACTCAAATTGATCATTAAATCTAAATCTAATATAACATTTAGTTAATTCAAATCTAACATACTGACTTAACTTCATGTCGAATTTAATTTGTTAAATATAATGATAACCTAACTTCAAGCCAACTTAAAATTTAAATTCTTTATCAATAATTTTTAAAAATCAGGATTATATTGATAATATATTAAATTACAAAAAGGTCCAATGAATTTAACCGTTTACAAAATAGTGACCAGGTTTTATTGTCATAAGAAAACAAGTCCTAAAAACTGGATGATGTTCATGCATCAACATTGAGAGAGACTTTTTCATTGCATTTAATTTCACTGCCTGGTGACACATCAATCTTTGTTAAGGTTGATTATGATTTGGAGGAACACATATACCTTTCACTTTCCAATCAATATGAATACTTTGTGATTAACCACATAATCCATAGACTAGGGTTTACTAGAGGTGCACCACACCACCTGGTTGGCCACAGCTATGGACTTAGATCATGTCCAAAAGTCATTTGGTGGTGCTGATATGTTGACATGAAAACAGAACAATTCAAAGCTAAGCACACAAAAAGTTTTTTTTTTAATCCCAAGGAGATGAAGACCTCATATTTTTATATATGTATAGAGAAGATTATGCATGTAATAAAAAAAATATTGGACCAAACATACAAACAACATTCAATTTTTGGAGTACACCTTGGTTCCATCCAATGAAATTTTATACTTTTCCCTCACATGTTTAGAGTTAAAAAGTGATCCTAAAAATTTCAGATAGACATAGCAATCGGCCAGATTGATCAGGTGTGAAACCTAATCAGAATTTAGTTTAAAATGATATTATTTTTAAGATGTTTTTCAAAATATTGTTGTTTTGAGCGACCAGTTTCTTAAACTTAAGATTAAGTGACTGTTTAGATGGGCTTTTGAAAGGTTAATAAGTACTTTTCTTCACCACAAAAGCCCTTTTTAAGAAAAACGAGTGTTTAACTGTAAAATAAAAAATCACTTCTTTAATAAGAATGACTTTTTTGGCAGCTAAAATACAGCTTTTTAAGAAGCTCAAATTTGGAGCTTCTAAAAAAAGCCTCTCAAATGACTTTTTCGAGTAGATTTTTCAGATCAATTAATGAGCCTATTTTTAGTCCCTTTTGTCCTTATGTTTTATACACAATTCCTACAATATCTACAAACTCATCTTCATGTTTATCTTGTAAATTCATCTTCTCTATTACAATAAAATGCATAATTTATTATGTATTTAACTATTTACTCAACTTGAATATTTATTTTAGGATTTATATAATATTATTTGGCTTTTTATATGTTTTAATATTTATTTTAAATATTAGTTTTACTTATGTTATAATCCATATAAAATATTTTATTAGATATATTTTTATTTATGTTTCATATGGTTTAAAATTATATAATAATTAACATATTGTACTTTATATATTGTTTAATATACTTTAAATATTTTTTATTATAAAATAAAATATAGTTAAAATTAAAATCACATTTTATTTTTATGTTACCAAATAATCTAATGTATGAAGTTCATTAAAAAAAGTTCTTTTTTAAATGACAGTTAAACAGTCAACTGACTTCTTAGAAAAGTTCTTCTCAGAAAAGATCTATAAAAAAAGCTCTACTGATATAAGCTCAACTAAACAGAGGTTAAAATAAGATTATTTTAAGGAGTCAAAACATATAAATCTGATCTTAATTCAAAATTTGACGTGATGAAATAATATTATAACATATGACTTTAGATCAATCCAGACTAGGCTCGGGTCTGACTACCACCACCCTAAACAAAATTTCAATATTTAACTTTATTAAAGATTAGTCATATTGAATTTATTATTTAAATCTAAATCTTAACACTAAAAAATTTTGTACTACTTTTGGTATAAATTTGAATCTTTAATTTATCAAATTACTTATTTAAAACAAATAATTAATGAACATTTGAAAATTTATCTAATATCCTCACATTATTCCCTTTTAAAAAAATTGCAAGTTGCAGGAGATTCAATCGTATCCACAACGCCTATGTCCCCAACTGGATAAGAACATCACATAGCAATGGCCTACTCTTCATAAATAAGTACAAAGAGAGTCTCCCCTTTTCATAACGTTGATTGAAGCTTGAGATAAACATAGCTGATGAGGTCACTGAGATTGTAGAATTCGCCATTAATGGGAATGGCCGGAGCTTGATAGAGAAAGCTGTGGTGAAAGCTCCATTAGCAGTTATCTGGTAGACAAAAGCATTCAAATCAAAGCCCATTTAATAATATGAACAGTGAGTCATAGAGTGTGTGGACCTTTTGGAGGGACCAAGCAAGTAAGGGATTGCTCAAATTTTCAGTTTCTGGGTTTGATTAATGAAAGAGTGATATGACTTATGAACTACTCTCCTCTTCTTTATTATGGCCAGCTGCTCAGAGACAGACAACACGAAAATCCCTAAGACCAGCCATGGAAGCTGCATCACAGGTACTAATTTTGCGGCACTTATTCCTCGGTAGTTCAGATGTATTTAGTTCAATTATAAAAATTTAAATTATCTATTTTTTTGTTTAATTTTTAACTTTTTAATTTGATTTACTTTATAACTTTTATTGTTAAAAATATATTAATCTATTAATTAAGTGTTCCAATTTTCATAAAATAATAATTTTTATAAACTAAAATGAATCAATTAATTTTTATTTTATAATCTCTTTTTAATCAAATTTTAAAATTTTTGATAAATAAGGACAATTTTTTAATCATATTTTAAAACTTTTAATTTTATTCAATTTTTAACCGAATTTATGATGATCTAATACTGATTGAATTTTTTAAATCTTAAACTTCTTGTTTTACCGGTTTAACTTCCAATCTGGCTTTTACAACATTGGTTATAGGTATGGTAATAGATCATATCAAGTCTTCTTTTTCGTCTGTGAGTAACTCTAAATTCAATCAAGATTAAACTGGTTTAATAAGTTCAAAGTTGTGATGTTATTTTCATCTTAATCTCATGGATTGTTTAAAATTTTTTAGTCTACTTTTAAATTTAAAATTTAAAACCTTTTAATTCAAGCACGACTTAAAATTTAAGAAAGTCAAATTATGTTAATGATCCTTTAGTCTTTCCTTTTCTCTCTAGAATAGTGCATGTTTTGGTCGTGCCTTCCATGTGCACGATTTGTATTGCTTAGTCAATTTTTTGTTTTGTTTTGTATTTTGATTATGGAGATCGATATTCAGGATTTATCAATCCATGAAAAGGAAAATGAAGACTTGGTTTTACAAGAAGATGACGTAGCGAAGAAGGAGATCAACCATGAGCTATGCCTGGTGGGGAAGTTTTTGGGAGAAAGGACAATTAACTTTGAGGCTATGGAGAGAACATTGTTGAATTTATGGAGGTCGATCCGAGGGGTGCATATCAACCCGATTGATGACAATCTTTATCTCATTCAATTTATTTTCATATTGTAGATTTGAAAAGAATGGCAGGAGATGGCCCTTGGTCGTTTAATAATTGCCTTCTACTTATTCATCATTTACATCGAGGGGAAGATCTAGCTCAGGTCGATTTTCATTATGGTGATTTCTAGGTTCAAGTCCACGATATTCCATTAGGATTTGTATCGGAAAAACTGGCCAAAAGTTTGGGAAATCTCATGGGTTCATTTCTTGAGTATGATGCAATACCTCGTAGAACTTCATGGCAAAGGTATGTTCGGATTCGATGTAGATTGGACATTAGGCAACCACTTATGAGATAGAAAACCATTAGCAAAACAAAGGAAGAATAAAGTGGAGATTAGATTCCAATATGAAAGAATTCCACTGGTTTGTTATGTATGCGGTATTATTGGGCCTAGTGAGATAAACTGTGAGCGCCTTTTGGATTTTCCGGACAACAAGGTTAGACGAGACTGGCCGGAAGAAATAAGAGCAGAGTTTAAGGGCACAAACAGTGGTGGAATCAACAGATGGAGGAGGAATCTAAACCGATCAACAGGGGCGATGTCATTGCCTACAATCACGGATACTGGTATTTCAAAAGGTAAGGATAAGATATACCATGCAGAATCCATAATAATTATACTTCCTATTCTAAGAGTTTCCAGTTTAAGTCAATTACTAAAGGGTTAACGAAGTCTATAGACCAAACTAAAGTGTTGGGCCCGACTAAAAACCTGGGCCAAAACCTGTCAAAAGAAAAAGAAAATTCAGTTATGGAAATTGATGAGAATAAAAAACACCCACACAACGAATTTTCAATAAACAACGATGGGAAGCAGAATGGTGGTAAAGCTTCTTCTTCGTTTGAACTCACATCTTCCACTAAAACTCAATGGCGGGACTTGCTAGGCAAGCCTGCCGAGAGCAATGATTGGCCTAAGTTGGAACTGCCGGGAATTAGGGAATTCTTGTGCAGTGTTAGCTCTTAAAGAGCTTGTTCGTAACAATAAACCGGATGTTCTTTTCTTAATGGAGACACTTGTCCATTCAAACAAGATTGAGGAAATTCGGATTCAATTGCGGTTTGATTTTTGTTTTACAGTTCATAAGATTGGTAGAAGCGGTGGGTTAGCTGTGTTATGGAATAATTCTTGTAATATTTCAGTTACTGGTTTTTCTAATAACCATATTGACATGGAGATTGAGGAGCTTCATAAGCCAAAGTGGAGGCTAACAGATATTTATGGTTTTCCTCGCTCGAATAGTAAACGAAACACGTGGGAATTACTGCGAGCTCTTAGTAGAGGGTTTTCTTTACCATGGGCAATTTTTGGAGATTTTAATAATTTGCTTTCGATAGAAGATAAAGTAGGTGGGGCTGATTATCCTTCTCATCTCTATTAAAGATTTAGAACTTGTATTGATGACTGCAATATGAAGGATATTCCTTTCTTGGGCTTTGGTTATACATGGGAAAGGGGTCGAGGTACTGGGGATTTCATCATGGAGTGTCTGGATCGTCTTTTTGCAAATGAGACATGGACTAATATTTTCCCCTATCACAAGCTCTACAATCTGGTTAGTGCTTACTCTGATCACTCTCCTATTCAATTTATTGCTTTACATGATTGGCCTTGTAAAATAGATGCCAGGTTTAAATTTGAAAATAACTGGTTCATGGAAAATAATTTTTTTGAGGTGTTTGAATTATCCTAGTGTGTTGGAAGGGGTTTAAATATTATGGAAAGGTTGAAAGGTTGTTGTAATAGGCTTGAAACCTGGAATAGGGGACTGGATAATAATTTTCAGGAAAAAATAAAAAAAATTAAAGCTGATTTGTTGAAGGCAAGGAGTGAGGGTACAGACAATGATCGGGTTTCTATGTTGAAAAGGGACTTGACCAACACCCTTGTTCAGGTTTCGATTTACTGGAAGCAAAGGGCTAAATTATTTTGGCTCAATTTTGGTGATGCTAATACCCATTATTTTCATAAGCAAACTATGGATAGGAAACGTAAAAATCATATTCCTGTGCTTTTGGATAATTCCATGAAGCAATGAGTTTGATTGCGTGGGATTATTTTCAAAATCTTTACTCGAATTCTAAAGGTTTTGGTTTTGAGAATTTTGACATGATTAAGCAACTGGTAAGTGAAGAAGACAATGCTAGTTTAATGATATTAGAAGAATTTAAGAAAGTTGTCTTTCAAATGCACCCCGAAAAAGCTCCTGGACCAGATGACCTCAATCCAAGTTTTTTAAAAAAATGTTGGCATATTATTGGAGATGAAGTTTTTAATCAATGCACCAGTTGGCTTAATTGGGGTGAGTTTCCTCCTAATCTTAATGATTTGATTCTTGTTTTAATCTCTAAAAAAGATAATCCTAATTTGATGAAAGATTTACGCCCTATTGCTTTAAGCAATGTGTTGCATAAAATAATCTCAAAAGTTTTGTCTAACCGTTTGAAATTAATTTTACCTAAATTAATTTTACCGACGCGGTCTGTTTTTGTTTTGGTAAACTTATTTCGGATAATATCCTTGTGGCTTTTGAGATTATCCAATATATGAAGGGCAAGGGTAGGGATAAATTTAGTGATGTTGCCCTTAAAGTTGATATAAGCAAAGCTTATGATCGAGTATACTAGAATCACTTACAATTTATTTTGATTAAATTGGGCTTTCATGCAAAAATGGGTGAACTAGATTATGCTTTGTGTTAAGACAATTGCTTATTCGGTTTGCTTAAATGGTCATTTGCTGAATACTATTCTTCCACGTAGAAGGTTAAGACAGGGAAACCCCCTATCTCCTTATCTTTTTGTTTTATGTGTTGAGGGTCTTTCATCTCTCTTTATACAAGTAGAAGCTAGGGGATCTCTTCATGGTTGTATTATTAGAAATGAGTGCCCAAGTGTGTCGCATGTATTATTAGCTGATGACAGTTTTTTCTTTTTTAGAGCATGTTCAGGGGAGCGTCGAGTGGTGAAAAATATTTTGCCTATCTATGAGAATGCTTCTAGTCAAGCCATTAATTTTAAAAAATCGGGGATTTTTTCAGCTCAAATACGAAGCCTGATGTCCCGACTAATATTAAGAGGGAGCTTAAAGTGGAAACTCCTATTGATCATGGAAAATATTTGGGCTTGCCCTCTTTAATTGGGAGAAATAAAAAGCGCGCTCTCTCATTTATTAAAGACCGCATTCACAGACGATTACTTAGTTGGAAGAATAAATTTCTTTCAAGAGGCGGCAAAGAAATTATTAGTAAAATAGTTTTTAAAGCTATTCCCTTATACTGCATGAGTGTTTTCATGATTCCACAGTCTCTTTGTGATGAATTACAGCGGATGATGAATTCTTTCTGGTGGAGATCAAAGGATGGTAATAGGCCTATTCATTGGGCTAATTGGAATAGGTTGTGTGTCCCAAAGAAATTTAGAGGTTTAGCCTTTCGAAATCTTCACTGCTTCAATTTAGCACTTCTTTGCAAACAAGGTTGGCGTTTTACTAATTACTCAGAATCTCTTCCAAGTCGTATTTTCAAATCTAAATATTTTTCTGATGAGGATTTTTTAAAAGCTTTTGAAGGTCTCACCCAAGCTTTGTATGTAAGAGTATTTGTCATGCAAAAAAGTTGCTTACTGAAGGCATTCGGTGGAGAATGGCAAATGGAGAAAGGATAAGAATTTTTGAAGACCCATGGCTGAATGATAATGACAATTTCTTTATCAATTCGACCCTCTTGATGGTATGGAGAACATGTGGGTTAGTGAGCTTCTTCTTTCGGATAATGGACAAACTTAGGATATGAATTTAATTAATAGAATTTTTGCTCTGTTGGATGCAGTTTGGATTTTGAGTATCCCAGTGATTAGTAGAAGACCTTCCGATAAGCTTATTTGGCATTTCACAAGAAATGGAGTTTACTCGGTAAAAACAGGGTATAAAATTGCCATTGAAAATTTCTCAAATATTTTTGATTTTTTTGTTGAAGGTGATTGGAACCGTCTTTGGAATAGTTCGCTCCCTACTAAAATTAAAGATTTTTTCTAACTAGTTTTGAGGAATTTTTTGCCATGTAAAACACAGCTTGCTGCAAGGGGTGTTCCTATTGATAGACAGTGCTCGAGATGTGGAATTGGGGAAGATGAAAACCATGTGTTATTCAATTGTGTTTTTGCTGCAAACACTTGGCATATTAAAGGCGTGAACTTTGCTAATACTCATGCAGTGGATATCATTTGAGACATTCTTAAGGATACAAATAAGTTAAATATGCAGAAAATGAGGGCAATCTTACGGAGCTTATGGTACCATAGAAATGTTTTTATTTGGCAACAAAAATATGTTTCTTGCACTAATGTGATTTCTTTGGCTGATAACTATATTACCTTTTGGAACCAAGCTCATGTTGCCTTGGGAAAAGTTTCATCTCGTGCTCTTGTTGTCCCATCTCAACGAAAATGGAAGAAACCAGCTCCGTCTTGGTTGAAATGTAATGTTAATGCTGCACTTTTCTCGGAAGCCTCAAGCACAGGTTTGACTGCGATTTTATGGGACGATTTGGTAACTTTATTAAAGCTTTTTCTAATTTTATGAATTTAAATTAAAAATATAAATAATTAGTTTAGTTAAAAATAAAGAAAAAATAAACAAATTACCGTGTTAATTAAGAAATAAACTAAATTAAATAATACATATTATATATATTTCTCGTTCGTTCTACTCCTAAAAAAACATCATTCTTTTTTTCATCTGTTCCACCGGGTGAATCGAACGTCCCGGAAGTACCTAAAAGGCTGTGAGTGTGAGGCTTAGTCCCTGTGATTAGACCTTTACTCGATAGTTTCTGGAAACTTCTTGGAACACAAGGTTATATGTTCTTTTGTAAAAACATGAACTCAAAACCGCACCGAAACTGATCTCAGATTCAGAAGTATTTACGGTCTTGTGGTATTAAAGGGTACGATGATTGGGGTCGTCGGAGACGGACATGCTTACCGGAGACACCTCAAGGAGAAGGGGTTTGTCCGTTGTGTTTAAGGGACAGACTGTTACAGCTCTTTTCATTCTTCAGCTTCATGCCTTCATCGCTGACACAACAGGAGTCTCCGACGTGCCAGCTTCATCAAAAGAATGCGGTGGACGCGATGAACTGCGGAGGTTTGCATGGATTTGGAAAAGGAGACGATTAAGTGACCATTAAGTGGCCTAGCAATACTGAATAAAACATAAGAAAATTAGCAACGTGTATTCCGAAAACATTTCAATGTTACAAGTGAAATTACTCTTAACTCCCTTTACACATGATTGCTAATCTTCACATAACAAAATATACTGCTCGTCCTTTTCAATGTATCATTTCCATTTTTTCACCAATTACTGGTGCACCTATGCTGCCTCCATAATGGCAGAACATCCCCTCCCCTCAGGCTTCCGTCAAAAATTATCCAGTACGATGAGCTAGGTATTCATCCTGTATATCTGTACAATCATGTATGTATCAGTTTCTACAGCTGTCCCGCGAAAAAAATCTACCATTATCTGGCTGGTCCTGGAATGTGAGATCCTATCCACTTCCACCTTCATCTTCGTCATTAAGGTCCCCGTGATCTATGGTAGGCCGTTTCAATCTCTGGAATATCTCATCAAGTGATTCAGATGATGAATTAAGGGCATCAAGTTTAGTTTCCAGACCTTGTCGCATAGGTAGAAACTTTTTGGCCCCCATGTTCGCTTTAAAACTTTGGAAACCATTCTTCATCGATTCCCATTTTGAGGCCAAACCAGCAGATGCACCTCCTACTAAGTTGTTAGAATTCGAGTTGCCTGCACCAAGCAAGGACACCTTTGCAGAGGCAATGTTTTTCTCTACTGGCTTGCTATTGCCTTGTCTACCCTGTTGTTCTCTTATTGCAGCATACTTACTGCTTATAGCTTCTCGACTTGAGCCATATCGTCGACCGACTTCCTCTTTCATAGGTTGTGACAGGCTTCCTTTGGTATGATTGTTGACTAAACTGCTTGCAGCCTTCATTTCATGAGCAACTTTGTCCTGAGAGTTACACCCTTGTGTTAGAAAACAAGGAATAAAAAGGGGAAACATTTATTGCAACTATCAATGGGTTTTCATTGTTTATAAAAATTGCCAATCAAAGTATAATCAAGAGAATAAATCAAAAGCACTATGTTGTTATAATCTAAAATATGTATACATACTGTACTATCATTGGCAGACTCAATATCCACACTGTTAAAGTTTCTTGCCAGTGGAATGACGTGCTCGCCAACCTTTTCCCCTTGTTCTAACCATGATCGTTCTACGAAAACATACACCGTAAAATCAAATAAAGAATAATGTCAAAGGTAATATAATTTTCAGCTATACTTCTGTCGAATGGTGTTATATAGAGATATACTCTGGACAGTGACAGTAAGAACAAAGTCCTATTGCACTACCTTTCTGTAGAATAATCATCCCTGAGGGATCAAAACCATCCGTGTCATCAGCCTCGGTTTGGATCTTGAATCTCATCCAACTTCCAAAGAAACCAATTACACGGTCAAAGAAATTGCTTGCTACCAAAAGCGTGTACACGACCATGATAAGTGGATAGATTCTGTTGAACCCATCTCCAAAGAAAGAGACAGCATCATTGATTTTCCCCATGTGCTGTAACCAGAATGAAGAAATGAATCAGAAGACAATGGAAAAAGTAAGTTTTCAAAGGGACAAAGGACAAACCAATAAATTTTACCAAGCAATTTGTGAAGAATTGCGAATTATTGAAAAGGAAGGTCGGAGAAAAAAAGGAAAAATGAAGCCTAAATAAAGATTTAGATGATAAAAAGATTGTGTACGAGGAAGACCGATCACAAAATGAGATGCTAAAATGGTGCTTCCAAAAATTGAAAGAAGGGAAAACCATACTCGAGGACATTGGTTTTTTTTCACAGCTCCACCCCAATATTCTACAAAAGTACTTCTAGCAAGGACGAGAAGAAGTTGCTTAACAGCTTCTGAAAATAAAAAGGAAGTCCAAAGATAATTCTGAAACTCTAGCAAGTAATTTAACTTTCAAAAGGTAACAGTTTGATTGAGTGAAGGGGAAAAAGATAAAGATTATGTGCACTGCTATTGTATGTTCTGGAACTATAAAACCAGACATAGCATTCATACTTGTCAAAGCAGTCAGGTTTGGGGGAATAAATACATATTATTCAAGCCGCTAAACTAGATTCAGAGCATTCTAAAAGTTTATGCACTATGCAAGGAATGCTATTTATAACACAGCAATGGAACATCAATAAGAAGAAAGTAACAAAATTCAACATCATTCTGTCACTTCTCTAAAAAATGCACAAAATAAGCAAAACTAAAAGGAGAACTACCTTTTCAAATATAGTACTCTTAGAATCAAGATTAATAAGGTTGAGAAAGTTGTAGGAAATTGGAGGAGCATATCGAGCAACCATCCTGAATGAATAAACGGTTTTCCATAATTATTACTTCAAATCTGCAAAGGGATTGGGAGAAGTTGTGGGAGACAATTCATTAACACATAGCTCAGAAAAAACTTACGAGCATATCATAAGCAAGCTGACTGAGCTTGTCTGCCTTGGTGTTAATGAGTAAAACATCAACATCCCAACTTTGAATAAGGAGTAGTAAGTGCAAATGCACATATACATCAAAGGGACAAAAGCTAACGCCTGCAAGGCACAATCAGAGAAATGAAATATATATGAGCAAGCCAAAAAAATCATATTCACAAGCACAAGTCAAGCAGAAATACCAAGGTACTACAAAAATTATGAAAAGAAATTTTACCTGTACTAAGATCTCTTGTCTTCCTACAGAATTTATGAGTATTGAGAAAAGAGAGAGATCAACTCCACTTGGGAGTAGCGTTGCCTCTGCAAGAAGAATTGCAGCAGACATGGTACCTAGTATGATAGCCAAAAGCTTTTCAAGTTGTTTTCTTAGGATGCAGCGCCAGAAAAACTCTGCAAAAAGCAATTACAATTACAAATATTAAACCAGAAGACACTAACTATTTCAGAATAACCTGTAAAAATATAAACACTAGGAGAATAAACCAGAATTACAATGTCGTCCTCAATCATGGCTTTGCCTGATTCAACCAAGCAATCAGACAAAGTTTATCATTCTTTTGTTCTTCAAAAAGGAAAAGGCAAGTTACTTTGTTAATTAAACAAAAGAATCAGAGATCCATAAAAAACTTCTAAAACAAAAGAAAAAATCCTAAGCAACTCACGCTCAAAAAAATCTTTTCTTTTTAACAGAGATTTGAGAGAGAACTTTTTACAACATCTGTTGATTACCAGTTGTGTCCAAAAGAGATCCAAGTTTTCCATTCCGAGTAGGTCTGAAGCTTGAAATATATTTCCTGACATAGTTGCATGTTACATATCACGGATCAGAGGATAAAATATTTCCAATATATAAAAAACCACAACATGAGTAGGAGCATACCATCCAGTTGAGCTGCCACGTTCATAGTTTTTAATTGTATCTTCCAGTTCAAGAGCTTCAGAAACATATGACATATACTCACTGCAAAACAAAGTGCACTTAATAAATGCATCAAACTATCAACCCTGTATTCAACCATATTAAAAGACTTGAAACACTCTCCAGAAATATGGCTATAATAAAAAAGAAATGAGAGGGCGAAAATTCTGAGAGCCCGTCCAAATATCATTCACTGGAAATGCATCAACCATGTGACATACCACCGTCAATCAGAAATAGCAAACACTGGCCACATAACTTCAATGAAGAGGGAAATAGATGTTCAATGTGAACTTCCAAAACAAAATAAGGAATATACATAATAAACATATCAGAAAGTAGGCCAGATGACAAGCATTAAGTTCAGTGGAATAGTATGACAGCATGTAGGTATGGAAATGGGCCGGTCCAGAATTGCATTGCCTAACAGCATGGAATCAAAAGTAATATAGATAAATGGCCAAAAGCAGAAAAACAAGTAAAAGTTACATATAAATTATTAGTTCAAACTAAAGAAGCATATCACAGATAAAGCAAAGATAAATTACATATCAGCAGCATGAAACTAAATCCCTTCCTATTGCAATACCTCAGTATGTCTCTATTAACACAAACACACATATAAGTCCACATGCATGCACTAACTAATAAGCCTTGTGCAAGCATGTGCTGGCAGGCATGCACATAAGCACCTAACTTTTACATTTCATTCTTTCTCCTAACTGCACTAACAAAAAGTTAATGCCACTTACACATAATTGATGCTATTTTCTCTCTGGACAATAACAATAACATGAAAGCATTCTTCCACATTTGCAAATACCAATAGAAAATGCCAACCTAGCCACCTACAATCAATGTTTGCATAGTTTATGATCTGACCTCTGAAATACTACACTGAAGTTGCAAAAGAAATATGCTGCCAAGAGATAAAATGGATATATAGATATTTAAAAGCCGCCGTGGTCAGTATGGAGGCAGCCAAAAGAGCATAGTACAAGGGAAGTGATACAAAAGATTGAGCACTTTGATAGGAGGGCACAGATATGACAAAAAAAAAAAACAAAACTTGAAAATTAGCAGTCAACATACCTTTTATAACGATAATACTGCTCTCTAGCACATCGAAGATGACGTCTTAATGTTGCCATTGATTTCTCATCTGCATCATAGTCCATATCATTTTCTCCCAATCTACCACCTTGTGGTTTAAAAGAAGGATCTTGCCTAAACTGTTAATTCAAATAGAAATTACAGATAGCATCTCATCAGTGCGAATCCCACAGAGAATGAAAGAGGGGGAGAGAGAGAGATGAGAGGATAGTAGATACTGTTTGAGTCAGCATATTGTCAATAACATCCATGTAGGGCCTTAAGGGATCACGCTTGGACATCTGATT
>JAOQMQ010000194.1:24798364-24813266 GCA_027563845.1 Erythroxylum subrotundum
AAAGCAGATAGAAAGTTTCCAATATATAATTTAGAAGAAGCAGGAATCACTTTAGGAATGTAGAACTTTTTTCTTTTTTTGAATAACAGCAATTATTTAGATATACTGCTAAAAATACAAGAACTCTGAGTAAGTAAAACTTTAAAGAAGTGAGATATGGACCTTATCTTATTCAGCATTATGAGAAGAACAAGTCCAAAGAAGCCAATAGATCCCACAATCAATTAGAATACTAAGTTAGCATGTATACTGGTCTTGAATCGTTCTGCCACAGTGAAATCTCCAGCATCTTCAAAACCCTGAATAAGGGGCACCACGGCCCTGCTTAGAGATGACATGATTCAATTATATGAGGAATCAAATTATTACAAACAACTTAGGAATGGAGATGGAGAAATCAGGGTATGCTAGTTTCTTCAAGGAAGGCAATCTCAAGCTCAACGATGGTTTCCATAGTCGTATCACATACATAGAAAGATATACTTATGGCGTATATGTACAGGAAGAAAACGATTCCAAAATTGTCAAATCAGATATCACAAGGGAATTACAAGGACTCTGAAATGTAGACCATGCATATATTTATTTTTTCAGTAATTCTGACTTGAAACTATAACAGGTTAAGCGATTGGGTGTTGCCAACAATAAAAAAAGTTAGATTCTATATGAATGTATGTCTGCGATATGACAACTAAGGGACCATTGATCACTAATATAAGAACAAAATAAAAAGAGCACAGATCATCACAGGACATGTTTCCCAGACGGAGTATTATGTGTGTGAAGCTCAGTAAGGTACATTGCAACACAGAGTAGAGTATAAGAATAAGAACCCAAATGATATTTGGCATACCAAGTAAGTAAAAATGTACTCCAATATGATCAACTCCAAAAGAAAGAAATGATGCCATTGGAAAGATCAAATTTTGTCTGCAGAAATGAGAAAATTAAATTCAGCAAGTTATAGAAAAACCATGTCAGCAGATGTGTGAACATTGTTTCCTTAACCCATTTGAAAAATTCAAGCAAAACTGAGAAGAAAATTCATATTTTCTTTTAAGCATATAAATTATTAAGAGATCTAAAACATAACAGATAAATATAGCCTGCAACCTGATCGAAAATTAACGGCATGTCACTATAAGCATGTTGTAGGAAATGCATCATTACACTTCAGTGATGACGATAATTTCAACTTTTGAAGAAATAGCACTGTTGTACAACAATCTAATTGCCTCATTAAATGTGACACTTTAAATTCCTTGTTGTAAATCCAATGTCACGTATTGCAAAATTGTCAAATTTCTTATATATTCCTAAGGTTTCATATGCCAATCACACCAACGTAAAAGGCCCTTAAATTTACACCCAATGACCCAGTGATCAGCTTTAGACATGGAGACGGGTGACTGTTGCAACTTTTTTGGAGCATAGAAACGACTGTTCAGTTTTACAAACGGAAAACAACAGAAAGAAAGCAGCTAATACTTCTAATCACACCAACCTTTAATCAAGTAACCATACTAAAATGGGATCGTGAGAGCACCCTTCAATCTTTCCAAGCAGAGGAAACAACCAAAAATTCAAACTTTCAAACTTCCCCTTTTCCTTATTTAGCTGTTTGATACTACAACCCAATAAAAATAGATTCCCTAGCTAGTTTCACATGTTCACGTAATTCCTCTCATTGACATTTCCAGAAGCTAATCAAAATCAGAAATCGCAAGTGCATGTTGGTGATCGATTAAGGAGTTACCGTCCAGATATCGGCAGGGACGAGCATGATGATGGAGAGAGAACAGAACCACGTGTAACCTACGGTGAAGAGCACGTAGCGAGGCACCTCCGGTCCCGCAAAGTACCTGAGGGTCAAAATCACCATGCCTAGGGTTAAAGGCAGCGACATCACGTAAACACCCACATCTTTCCTTCTCCTCCTCCTCGTCCGAAGAGACTAGGAAGATAATCGGACCCTGTAAATCGGATCGGATCTCTCTGCAATGTCTTGCTCTGTTTTGATTTTGGTTTCGGTTTCGGTTTCGGTTTCGGTTTCGGTTTCCTCTCAATAAAGTTGACGTACGCTTTCTTTTACTTCATTTTTAAGTCACATTTCACGTGTTAGTGCTCTCTTTCTTCCAATATTTTAAGTTAAAAATGCAAAACCTTTTTTTTAGATTTTTATATTAACATTTAATAGTATTTAATCTTTTAATCAAAATTAAAATTTTAAAATAACTTAATATATCACAAAGGCACTTAATTTTCTTTTATTTATACATTGTTTTATACATAGAAGAAATATTTTGTATTATTAAAATGAAATTTATTACAACAGCAAAGAAAGTTTGGGGAGATCCAATAATACGCAGCCTTAACCTTTTTAATAGAAAAGTTATTTTCAAATGACTCTTACGAGGAGGAAAAAATAAAATAAAATAAAATAAAATTTTATTAAGATATTAAAATGTTTGTTGAAAATAAATTCTTATCAAACAATAATTTGATAATTCACGTAAAAATTTAGAGACGAATTTTATTAATTTTATAAATTTCAATGTTTTATTCGACTCATCATATAATAGTTATTTTATTTTATTTTTATAAATCAACAAAAATTAAAAAATAGTATAAAATTTTTGTTCAAGCATAAAATGAGATTTTAAAAAGTTAAAAAATATTTAAAATATGCTATATTAATAAGTTAGATTAAATTTAATTTTTATAACATTATGGATTTAATTTAAAATTTTTGAAAATTAAAAATTAATAGAAATAAAATTTGAACATTTTTTTAAGGAATAAAATTTTAACTTAAATTCATATAGAATCAATTTTTATATTTCAAATCAAATTTAAAATATCGACTACTCAAATTTCTTCAAGAAAATAAATAACGTAATGATGTTAAATTTAACATAAGTTTGGATAAAATCAATTTGTTACTTTAATTAAATTTAAAGCTTCGATTGTTCAAATTTTGTTTACGAAAATGAAGAATGTAAAGATATAATTTAATAGATTTTACACTCAAGCTAGATTGAATTAAAATTCAACATTTTTAACAAAAATAACACTATTTTCAATTTTATAAATATATATATATAATCACAACTCATAAACACTCAAATCTAATTATATTCAAACTCAAATCAAGAAATTTTAGGTTGAACTCAAGCATGAGTGAGTTCGAAATTGATTCAACTTATTGTCACCCTTAATGTGAAGTGAGCACATCATAAGAATTAGGTTGAACTCGAATTTAATACAAAATCTAAATTAATTTTTAAATTTTAATTTGATTTAAATTTTAATCCAAATAATTTGGATAACAATGAATCGGCACTTTAAGCCTAGGTAATCTTAAGCTTCATTTGGACTGAAATTTTTTATTTATTTAAATTAAAAATAAAAAAATAACTTCATTTTATCTGTAACTTTTAGTTTCAAACTGACCTAAACTCAAACATCAAAAACTTTAAAAAAAGTGTAAACTTAACTTAAAACTCAGTTAAATTAAACTAAATCTATTAACTTCATTTTGAACCGAGTCATGCCGGGCTTTTTTTTTAATTAATTGAAAAAACAGTATAAATTACATAACTGGCCTAAGAAGGTTAATCTTTACTATGTCCTTGAGGAGGATCGAAAGATACTCAGAGGGGCATTTACAAGAGTGGTAATCTCAAAATTATAATAAACAGCAAAATTGACGAGCCAGTTGACACACTTATTATCCTCCCGGTATATATGGCGGGGTCGGACAACCCAGGCCGGCTTTATTGTCAACACATCTTTGAAAGTTGCTGCACACCGCTATCCTTGGCAGAATTGCGTTGAAATTTTGAAGCTTTTCATCATTAGACACAAATCCCTTTTGTACAATATAGCTTTTGATCACTTTCACACTCCTTTAATTGGATGTCTACAATTACAATAGCTTTAGAAGATCCCTTCATTTGACCTCTTTTCCAAAGTTATGTACTCAATTGTCTTTGCTATTTTTCTCTTTGATTGATTTTCCCACCACACGTGGATTTGCTATGTTTGACAAACGAATAATTTTTGAGACTAATCAAACCCCATTAAACTCCGGTCGAACTTGATTTGTGCTCTCGAGAATCAGACCGAGTCGGACTACCAAGCAGTCTGACTCGATCCAACTTGTTACTATATTGGACCAAACCGGACTAGCAACGGATCTAATTCAATCCAAATTATTACTACCCTGTCCTCTAAACTTAACTCGTAGAGTTCAAATCTGATCAGATTAGATCTAATTTGTCATCCTTAATTGCATTGCATCAGGAGCTTTAACAACCTCCTAAATCTTGTCCTTAACTTTACCTGTCCAGTGAGAGACAAAAGCCATTCAAAGGATCCAAAGCACGTTTACTTGGGACCGGCACACTTCTACCTAATAAAGCATAAGAAGACGACTCCACCATTGAAATTTGTGAATAAAGCCGATCATAGCCATTAGATAGAGACCCGTCTCTTTTGCTTTATGCTCAAAAGACTTGAAACGTATCGTAAAAATTCTCCAGAAGAAATGTTTGTCGCAAAGGAACACAATGTTCTTCACATAATAGCAAAGGAACACAATGTTCTTCACATAATAGACACATCCCAACTACACCCTCAGAAACTGCCTCACTCTCCATTATTGTGTTTCGTTTCATCATAAGCCTCACAACCAAAGCTTTCGTTCTCTACTTAGCTCTTCTTTTAAGTAAAACTAATATTTTAAAAATTGAACCAGAAATTAAATTAATAAGACAAAAAATTTAAGGTTTAAAAGGTTCAACTGATATTAACCTATCATAAACCTATTAAAGATTGAATAAACCTGAAGATTTTGAAATAATATTTTTAAAAAAAGACTATCCTTATCTATCAAAAATGTTAAAATTTAACTAAAAAATATGACTTATGAATGAAAATCAACTTGATTATTTTAGTTTATAAAAATTAATTAGTTTATGATAATTCACTGGTTAATTAATAAATCAGCCTATTTTTAATAGTAAGTGTATTAAAATAAACAAAATCAAAAAGTTGTTTCGTTTAAGGTAATTACAATTAAATTAGTCGAATCAGTTTAATTTTTAAATTTTAAGTCGAGTTAGATTTCTTGAATCAAAAGTTTGATCCATAATTGGATTTTTTTATTATACCTAAATCTACCAAAGTTCGGTCAATTCAAAATTTGTTCATTAACTTTAGGTCGAGATAAAATAAAAGTGTCAATAAATTCTTCTCATTATTTCAAAATGTTTGAATTTTGGATTCGAGTTTTAAAGACACAATTAAAGTGCGTTGTCTAAGAAGCATATGAATAGAAATCGTATGTTGTTTTATTATTTGCTCAGATACACATTTGTACATATGTTGGTTTAATATTAACCACACACTTGTTAGGAAGTACGAAATAAATTAGAGGGCTGAGATTCACTCTATTTCAACAAATCTGTATTGTCCAGCTAACAGTCCAGGTAGCACTGAAGTGTTTGTTATGTCCTTCTACGAAATCTCTATAGTGTCCCTCATGGGTTGTTCTTTGTTTGTTCTTCTTCGTTAACACCCCTACTCAAACTAAACCGAGGGCTTCGAACTAGGTTCAATTTGGTGGTCAGAAGCAGAAATCTTGCCAAAGTTAGGGGTTTTATGAGGATGTCGGTGAGTTGATCGTTAGTATTAACGTACCTGACTTCCAGTTCTCCCTTTTCCACTTTGTCTCTTATAAAGTGTACGTTAACTTCGATATGCTTTGTTATTGAGTGAAAGTGTGGGTTTTGAGCTAGGAATCGAGCTTCATTGTTGTCGTTCCACAAAATGGGTTTGTGAGAGAGAGATAACCCTAACTCAGATAGCAGAAATGTGAGTTAGATGAGTTCAATAGATATCTGAGATAGGGCTTAGTATTCAGCCTCAGTGCTGGATTGAGCTACTATTGTTTGTTTTTTAGAGATCAAAAAATTAGGTTTCCTCCCAGAATACGCATCATTTGGTTGTTGATTTACGATCATCGGGAAAGCTAGCTCAGTCGGAGTCACTGTAGGCATGGAGATGAATAGGAGTAGATGATGGTTGAAAGAGCAGTCCCAGAATTAAAGTTCCTTTCAGGTAACACATAACGTTTTAACCTGCAATCTAGTGTGTATTTAGAGGATTTTGTGAAAATTGGCTTAATCTGTTAACTGCGAAGCTAATGTCTGGTCTTGTATTACATAGATACTGAAGTGCTCCTACGATAATTCAGTATAGCTTTGGGTGTTCAAATGGTGTACCATCCCGTATAGACAACTTGGTTGCTGGAGTGATTGGTGTGGAGCAGGGCTTGCATGACGACATGTTGGTTATAGTAAGTAAAACTTCGATATATTGTTTTTGTGAAAGATATAATCCATTTCTATTTTTTGTATGCTTCAAAATCAAGGAAATGATTTATGCTTCCAAGCATTTTAAGTGCAAACTGAGACTGTAATTGACTAATAATTGCATGAATTGCTTGAGCCGAATTTCCTATGATTAGGATATCATCCACATAAATTAGTAACATTGTAATTGTTCCATTATTGTTTGAATAGAATATAGAAGTATCTGACCTTGAATTGTGAAAACCCCCACTGAGACAATGCATGTTTCAGTTTGTGAAACCAAGCCATAAGAGCTTGTTTCAATCCATAGAGAGCTCTAGCCAGTTTGCATACATGATGTAACTGTATTTTGTTTTCAAATCTTTGTGGCTAATTTATATAAACAATTTCATGTAACTCCCCATGTAGAAATGCATTGTTGATATCAAATTGCCGAATCTCCTAGTGATAGGAAACAATAATTGAAAATTTTACTATGATTATTGAGGCTTTCACATTAGGGCTAAAAGTTTCTGAAAAATCAATAGAACCATCAACATTATATTTAGTCCGAAGCACCCATTTTGTGCTAAGAATATGCATGGTAGGCTCATAGGGAGCAAGCGTCTAAGTGTGATTCTATTGTAGAGCATTGAATTCATCTTACATAGCTTAAAACCATATAGGATTGTTTAGAGCTTTAGAAACTGTTGTTGGTTCAGTGTGAGGATTTAACACAAGAGAGAAATAATATAGTTTAAGTTTCAAAATTCCACTTTTTGATCGAGTTTGCATGGGATGAAAATTTTGTATGAATGGGAATGAAGGATTTGGTTCAGTATTTGGTGTGGTTGATATAATGGGATTAGGTAAAGTATTTTAATTGTTTAGTGAAGTTGCAGGATGTGATGGTGAGAAAGGATTTTGAGAGCTTACCTGTCTGTTGGAGAATTTAGTTGAGTGAGAACATTATGCAGCAGAGGAGTGTTTCGTGACAGCCTGTGAAGAAGGTGAAGGTGTACCATTTGAAGTTGAGGTCAGAGTGAAGGTAGGGAGACTTGGTGAAGCTATAGGATAATTTGAGTGTGTGGGAAAGAGTTGAGAAAAAGGAAATTCTTCCTCGTTGAATACAACATGACGAGATATTATGATTTTCCCTTAATTAATCAAACATTTGTAACCTTAATGCATTGAGTTGTACCAAAGAAAGACACATTTTATGGTGTGAAACTCGAATTTATGATGAGAGCAATATATGAGATAGGGAAAACAACTACAACCAAAGGTTTTGAGATAAAGATAGTTCGGTGATTTGTTGTACAACTTTTCAAATGGTGAGAGATTGTTTAGTCTTGGAGATGGGAGGTTATTGATAAGATAGATGGCTGTAGAGAAGGCTTCTAACCAATAGGTGAGTGGCATGTGAGTATAGGGTAAAAAAGTTAGTCCCATTTCAGTGATGTGTCTGTGTTTTCTTTCAGAAACACCATTATGTTGATGAGTGTAAGGACAACTAAAACGTGGTTGTATTCCATGTTTTGTGAGGTAAGGTAAGAGAGCTTTGTATTTACCTCCCATGTTAGTGTGTAGAACTTTGATTTTCTTATTCAAATGAAGTTCAACATTGGTTTTGAATTTGACAAAGATTGATAGAGTGTCATATTTTAGTTTTAGAGGATAAAGCCAAGTGAATCTTGTGTACGCATCAACAAAAATAAGGTAGTACTTATGCCCTTCAGTTGAGAAATGTGGAGAGGGTCCCCAAATATCTGAGTATATGATTTCTAAAGGATTTCTAAAGGTAATTGATGCAATTTTCCTTGCTTACAGGCATCACAATGAGATAGATTCCTAAAACTAAAATTGAACTTCATTGAACTCAAAATTTGTTTTAAGATACTGTTGGAAGGATATCCTAATATGGCATGCCAAACATTTACATTTTTCTGTACTATGTTTGCCTCACACTGACTGCCTTTTAAAGAAGAAACTTTTTGTTGGGAAGAACTAGACTCAAAATATATTTGTATGATTGGCCTGATTTTTTTTTTGTGGTTTAGTGGCTTTGAGGTTGTAGAGGCCATCCCGAAGCACCTCCTTAAGCAAAATCTTCCCTGTTGCTTTGTCATTAAATAGACAACTTTCGTTAGTAAACTCTACAAAAATTTTGTTGTCGTTGGTAAGTTTATAAATGCTGAGTAGATTTTTGGTTATGTTTGGAACATGCATAATTTGTTTTAATGCAAGAGGTGTGTGTACGCTGTTTAGGAAATGTATGTAAGATGAGCCAATGTTAGCAATAAGAAGAGAGTTACCAGTACCAACGGTGAGTTGATGTGAGATCCCACATTAGTTGGAGAGGGGAACGAAGTATGCCTTATAAGGGTACGGATACTTCTCCCTTACAGACACGTTTTCATGGCTTAATGCACCAGATTCCATCGGAATTCCGAGGTTAAATGTGCTTGAGAGAGAGTAGTCTTAGGATGGGTGACCTCCTGGGAAGGCTTCGGGAAAAGTAAAACCGTGAGGGCTTGGCTAGGCCAAGGTCCAAAGTGGACAATATCTATAAGCGGGTAATCTGGGATGTTACAGGTGGTATCAAAGCCGGTACCCGAACCGTTGTGCCAGCTAGGCTGGACCCCAAAGAGGGCTGGGCAATAAGGGGGTGGAGAGTGTGAGATCCCACGTCGGTTGGAGAGGGGAACGAAGTACGCCTTATAAGGGTACGGATACCTCTCCTTTACAGACGCGTTTTCGATGGCCTAATGCACTAGATCCCATCGGAACTCCGAGGTTAAATGTGCTTGGGTGAGAGTAGTTTTAGGATGGGTGACCTCTTGGGAAGGCCTTGGGAAAAGCAAAACCGTGAGGGCTTGGCTGGGCCAAGGCTCAAAGCATACAATATCTGTAAGCGAGTGATCTGGGATGCTACAGTTGATCCTTTCCACCATACTCTGAACTTATTGACAGATTATTGAGGTTTGCTGTGACAGGATTTGTAGTCCCACTATCTATAAACCATGTATTGTTATTGACTACTTCAGATGAGGGATATCCATGCTGATTTTGAGCCAAATAGGATTGAGGATAGTTTTGTGCATTATTCTGTGTCTGTTGAGTGGATGTGTTCTGTCTCCATGGTTGGGTAGTGTTGCCTTGCTATGAGACATCAAACATTTTGTGACATTTCAGTGCTTCATGGCCTGGTTTGTGGCACAACTGACAAAGGATTATGTTTCCATTCCATCTGCCTCCTCTCCCGCGATTTTCTTTTCCTCTAAATCCACTTCTTCCTCGATGATTGTTTTGATTAAAGGCTACAGAGTTTGCAGTCAGTGATGAGATTTCTTCTTGATTAATTGTGTTCAGCTACTCTATTCTTGTTTCATGCATCACAAGAGAGTATTGCACTTCTTGTAGAGTTGAAGTTTTCATAGAGTGTGTTAGATAAACCACAACAGGATCATATTTATGACCAAGACCATTTAGAGCACTTAATATTAATTCATACTCAGTGATTGCATATCCTGCTACTTGAAGTGAGTCTTTTATGGTTTTAACTTTCTGCATATATTCTGATATAATGTGTGAGCCCTTTTTAATAGTTGAAAGTTGATGCTTCAGTTGAAGAACTCTAAATATAGATGTTTGAGCATAAAGATTCTCCAAAATTTGTGAAACTTGGTTGGATGAATTTGAGTTATTTACTTGCCCTATTACTTCTTCTCTGATTGTTGAAATAACCATCATAACAACAGTTGATATATTTTTCGCCATGGTTTTTATTCTGCATTTTTGATGACCTGGTTTGTGTCTGCAGTGATGAACTGAGGAGGAGGTGCTATGTTGATGAAGTTTTCAAGCTCAAGGGCTCTTATGACTGCAAGGATTTGGGCTCTCCAATTTACAAAGTTTTGTCTATAAAGTTTGATTGGTTTATTAAAATTTAGGGTCATTGTTAGAGCTGAAAAATCAAGAGAGGATGATGATATACCGTTTAGGGTGGTGGCTGATGATCTAGAGTTTTCTTCCATTTTGACATTGGTCAGTGGAAGCTCTGATACCATGTAAGAAGTATACGAATAGAAATCATATGTTGTTTTATTATTTGCTCATATATACATTTATACATTTGTTGGTTTAATATTGACCATACATTTGTTAGGAAGGACAAAATAAAATATAGGGTTGAGATTCATCCTGTTACAATAAATTTGTAGAGTCCAGCTAGCACTGAAGTGTCTGTTATGTCCTTAAGCGAAATCTCTATAGTGTCCCTCTTGCGTTGTTCTTTGTTTGGTCTTCTTCGTTAACACATTGATTTTACTATTAATTACTTGAATTAATTTTGTTGTTTGACTTTAGTCGTTAATTTGTTAAATAATTCAATCATGACATATAATTTAATTTATTACTTGCATAAGGAATTTTACTAAATATATCTTCAAAATAATGATCAATTTATTATTTTATTCATATGTATTAGTTTTTTTACCTAACAATCAAATTGTCACTCATTTTTAGTATTTATGTAGAACTTTGAGTTGAGTTCTTTTCAATTATGATCCCACATTCTGACCCTATAATTAATTCAAACTTTGTCTTCTAATTTTAAGTTGAAATTGAACATAAGTGTCAATTCTACATGGTACAAAGATTCTTCACGTACTTCAAAATGTTTGAAATTTGGATTCGGATTTTAAAGACACGACTCAAAGTTAAGTCATACTTGAATTAATTTAGTTATTTGACTTCTAGTCGTTAATTTGTTAAATAATTTTTTTTGAGGGATTGTTAAATAATTTATTTAAAATATATTATTTAATCTAGTACCTGTATTTGGAAATTTATTAAATATATACTCAAAAATAACGGTTATAAATTTTTTATTGTATTCATATGTATTGATTTAATTTTTACCTTAAAAGATCAAATTATTACTAATTTTAGTATTTATATAGAATTTTGAGCTGGGTTTATACTTAGATATAATTATATATATATATATAAAGTAGATATTTGAATCGAGGCAAGGAACATATGGTATCTGTAATCTTCACACATTTGCTGGCTTTTCCTTCTTTGCCTTTTTATAAAGGTCAACACCTTTGAAACTTACAATCATAAGAAAACAAAATCACCGAACAGGAAACATCATAACTTGCCCGAATGGACCTGTGTTGTTGGTTCCACACAGAGTGTCCGCATTTGGACATGGTTTACTTTTTTGTGAAACATTAAAAGCTGAAGAAATTGATATACAGTAACACGCTGGAATACGTAAAGACAAGAAATAAGTTTTAATCACGCGCCCCACACATAATTGACCGGTGCAGACAGTACCATGAAAGACCATGAAACAGCTGTTCTGGCAGGAAACAAGTTGCATTGGCACGTTCTAGGTTTTTTGATCCAAAAGTCCATCGTCTAAATCAGTAGTTTGTATTTTTTAATGTTACAGTGTCTTATTCTATATTATAAATTTCAATCATTTATTTATGTAGATCTCATGTAAATCTCGCATAAATAAACACATGATCCACATAAATGAATGTTGAGATTTATGCGACAAAATAAGACACCATAATATTAGACATAGAATCTTATCCCCTAAATAAGGTCTATTAAATGTAAATTTTGAATATGTAAAATATAACTTAAAATTTAAAATTTATAAATATTTAAATTAAATTTTAATATTTTTAAAATATTCATAATAAAACTTAAAAGGATATAAATTTTAATGAAATTAGCTTTTTATCAATTAATAATATGTCAACGCGAATGTGATAATGTAACTAATTTTTTTTAAATCAACCAGAAAGCGAGTCTTATAATCACATAATAGCAAGACCCATTTTTATCAAATTTTGACTTTGGACCTTGTTGTTAAATAATAATGAGACTCATTCTTTTGTTAAAAAATAAAAAATTTATATTACTAGGTTAATATTGGCATAATATTTAATTAATAAAGAGTTATCTCTACTAAAATTTTCTTTTTAAGGTTCATTTAAAATATGATTTAATTTGAATGCTCAATTTTTTATTATTAAAAATACATTATAATCCTCAAATTTTATATATTAAAAATACGTTATAATCCTCAAATTTATATTATATTATAAATGTTGAGGATTACAATGTATTTTTAATAATAAAAAATTGTGCATTCAAATTAAATCATATTTAAAATAAACTTTAAATATATCCATGGGTTCTTCTTCTTTTTATTTTTATTATTTATTTATTCCCTTTCTCTCTCCAGCTTTATCTATCTATCTCTCTTTTTATGTAGAAACAACCTCTCTATTAACTAGAAGTAATGTTAAGGATTCTTGGACCTTCTTATATCTTACATATCAGCAGAATTTATACCGTACGTTATTATTCAATATACCTGTTCAATAAATTTTATAATAATCGAAATGTTATATAAATTTTGTATATCAAAATTACCATATAATTATAATGTTATGATATAATTTTGAGTAAAGTAATGCATAATAATTTGAACTTATATTTTTATATTACAAACCAAAATCTCTTCAAATTATTGCTAATATAATTTAAATGTTTGAAATTGAGTTTTTTTAAAATAAAAAAATTTCCATGAAAAGAAAGTATATAAGCCGACAATTATAACTAAAAGTAACTTGGAATGGTCCCGTTAAAAAACTGAGGGGATAAAGTTGGACCCACCATCACTGCCACGTCACATCCAATTCCTATCATTCCCAAATCCAACGGTCATAAGCCAAGCAGCATCATCTCCTCAAAAGCACACGATCACAGCTCCAGCTCGAGCTTCTCCCTAGAAAAATCAGCTTACATGTCGTCCGCGCACTCTCACGTACCACTCTTGACTCCGTTCAACTTCTGGTAGCTTCCATTTCGTTCTCTCTCTGCTTCTCTGCCTCCGTTATTTTCCTATGTCAACCACCGACGGCAGCCGTCTCCGGTAGATACACAACTCCATGGCGGCTGGCAGCGACACCGTGTCGCAGACTTTCCGTGCCCTGGTGGAGAGCGCGGACCGGAAGTTCGCGCGCGTCCGAGACATTCCGCAGTACGGACGCACTCCTGATCGCTACTTCCAGAAAGTTTTCAAGGCCTACATGAGGCTGTGGAAGTACCAGCAGGAGAACCGGTCGGAGCTGGTTGCTTGCGGTCTGAACCGGTGGGAAATCGGGGAAATCGCGAGCCGGATCGGCCAGCTCTACTTTAACCAGTATATGAGGACGAGTGAGATGAGGTTCTTGGTGGCTGCGTACGTGTTCTACGAGGCGATTTTGCACAGGAGGTACTTCGAAGGAGCCAAAACAAAGGATGTAGGTGTGAGATTTAAGGAGTTGAGATTTTACGCGCGGTTTTTGCTTGTTTCTTTGATTTTGAACCGGACCGAGATGGTTCGAGCGCTTGTTGAGAGGTTTCGAGCTCTCGTTGATGATAGCAAATCAAATTTCCGAGTGAGTATTTTTTTTCCCTTCGTCTGTTCTTCATTTGCATAACGTAGAATGTGTAAGCTTGGTTTGGTGGACTTGGCTAGAATAGCTTTTGTCTCTTTTTCCTTGTTTTGTTGGTTTTCAGAGTTCGTCTTTCGGTTTTCTTTTTGAGGACACTACTTAGCCATGGAACTCTGCTAAAGTATCTCATATTTTGGGAACTTTTAGTGGTTCATCTGCTTTAGATAGTTTTCTGATTGAAGAAGATATCACTTTTCGTGGCTTCTGTTTTTTAGGGCTATTACATAGGAGGCGAAGTTTTGTGTGGCATAGTTATGATATTCTGGTAGTCTAAACTTGGATACGAGCCTGCAGTTGTTTTGTTACCTGCATCGTGTCCTTAAGTGACCATGGTATAGACAGGATTAGTAGTTGCGTAGGCAGGTCATCAAGGTGGTAATTCTTGTTGTAATTTAATTAATGTTGACTAATCGGACGGAAAACTTCCCATTACCTAAGGCTACGTTTGGTTGAATGTAAAATTTATAATGGAATGGAATATAAATGTAAATGAATGTAATATTAGAAAATTGTTGTTTAGAAAAGATGGAAGGGTTCATAATGTAATATTGTGAAATGTTGTTTGGATGAAGGGTTTATAATGTAATATAGTGTAAAGTTATTTATCATTTTACATTCCATCTTAAATTTTTGAAATCAAAGGTTTTTTATTTTTACTGTTTAGAATGGAATGAGATGTAATATAAAACCCTTCTCTTCCATCCCATTTCATTCCATTCTATTATAAATCTTCCTCTCAAAATGATGGAATAATATTACATTCCATTCTATTCCATTAATAAGCCTCCAACCAAACATAGCCTAAAAATAAATAGAAACAGAAGAATGGAGAAAAGTAACGATAGACGAGCTCTGTCGTTCCACTGCAAATCGGTTTGCTATAATTTGATTCTTTTTTTTTGTGCCCAAGGACTAGGTGACCATTATTTATAGGAAACTGAACGATAGACGAGCTCTGTCGTTCCACTGCAAATCGGTTTGCTATAATTTGATTCTTTTTTTTTGTGCCCAAGGACT
>JAOQMQ010000194.1:24813366-24824884 GCA_027563845.1 Erythroxylum subrotundum
AGGTGACCATTATTTAATAGGAAACTGAATCTCTAGAACCATCTTCAAGGCAAAAAACTGGAGATTCAGAATAAGTATCACAGAGAAGCTTAGTAATGAATTACTTAAATGTTTAGGTGCAAGCCTGAAAGGTACTTTACTAAGGGTACTTGAACTAGTCTTGTTCCTTTTCATTATTCTTGTGAGATATGACTTCCCATGGCTTGTGTGGTTCTGTTTGTTGGATTAGGTACTTTTGTAGTCAACAAGGTAAGTTAGTCAAGTGTCCTTCCTACAATGGTTTAAACATCGTTGAGAACTTCCAGTTGGTACTTACCTGGTCAGGGGTATTCATGTTATTTCTTGTCAGGGGATGAATTTCAAAGAATGGAAGCTGGTGGTCCATGAAATAATACGTTTTATGGAAGTTGATAGTGCTTTTACAAATAGCAGGCCATTTCGTTATAGTGGCCTATATGATTCACATCCAGCTTCTCGTCCTTATGTGGCTCGTTTCCATGCAACACAAGTTCTAAAATTTCAAGATGCTGTGCTTACAAGCTATCACCGAAATGAAGTAAGAATGAGTGTCATTTGGTTGATATATTATGATTGATAATCTATTGGAACTATCCTGCTTATATAAATTTGTATTTTCTGCCACTTTTTTATTTTCTAGGTGAAATTTGCAGAACTTACTTTGGACACTTACAGAATGATGCAATGCCTGGAATGGGAGCCAAGTGGATCTTTCTACCAAAAGCGTCCAGTAGAATCAAGCTTCCAAAATCAAGTGGTTGAACCAAAACAGAACGGCACAGTAATAGATCATTCCGGAGCTTCTGGATTAATTGATATGAATCTGGCTGCGGATTTGACTGATCCAAATTTACCTCAAAATCCTAGGAAAGCTGTTCTTTATCGTCCTTCTGTCACGCACTTGCTAGCGGTTAGTTTTAATATCGTATCTAATTGATTTTGGTATATTTACCTTGTATAAAATGTCATTGTTCTTGAAAATCATTTTCTGCATATCAGTAGTGACATAACTTGAATTTGGCAAAGCCTTAGGACAAATTATATGTATTTTACTCATGTACGTGGACAACCATGCAACTTTGAAGGTAAGAATTTTTTAGCCTCGGCATCGAAAATGTACGAGTACCCAACAACTAAAGGGATGCCACAACCATGTTACTGATGTTAGAACAAAACCTTGGAACAGATAAGGGCTATATACAGAATGTTGTCACATATAATGTTTGTGGAATAACTCTTGAACATTGAGCATTTTGTTATTAATTTCTTATGTCCTTTTCATTTTAGATGTGTAACCCATAGCGTTGATGTTTTGATTAAATGTTGGCAGGTGCTGGCGACAATTTCTGAGGAGCCTCCTCCGGAGAGCATCATGTTACTATATATAGCAGCCTCTGGTAACTTTAGCCTAACTTTTGGGCCTGCAATCTTTTAACTGATGATTCTCTTTATTCACCCTGGAATCAATGTTTGTGTTGAATCGTGAATGTAGGGAAGGGTGGATTAAATCATGCTTCCCAAGTGGAAAGCTCTGGAGGATCACTGAGATCTTCAGGAAACAGTGCTGTATCTAGTTCTTCAATTGAAAAGAATGTCTCTATGTCTGAATCCCCTATGAATGGCGAAGTAAAATCAAGTGATTATTATGACAACTATTTGTCACTAGGTCCAAAAGGAAATGGAGGTAAGTGGCTATATCGCTTTATTTGTTGCACACTTCCAAATGTTTACTCGTCACTAAAACTCGAGAGCAATTCACAATATCACCTTATGTTGCCTCCTTACCGTGCTCATTCTATTTATTACAGCATCTACTTTCCCATGTTCAGGTCCAAATGTACTCTACCCTGGGGATATTATTCCATTCACTCGAAGGCCACTTTTCTTGATTATTGATAGTGACAGCAGCCATGCATTCAAGGCAGGTTTGTCATACCTCGTGATTGTGCATAACTTGTTAGACAAGAGTTGATGTATTTTGGAGTTTCATGACAGCAATACGAGTTTATTCCAATTGGAAGCAATCTCCTCTCTTTTAGAGTTTGATTAAGTTCATTACTCTCTAATGTATTTAGTGATTAGGTATGAGACGAATATGTTGTGCACATATAACCATGGATTTTCATGCCTAAACAATTTGACACTTTGATCAACGGTTTTATATCACTAGTACATCTTAGTGTATAAAAGGAGGTTAATTTTGCACGATTCTTGCTCATGGGTAAATTCTGGGTGATTTCAGGTTTTACATGGTGCAGAAAGAGGAGAGACGGCTGCTTTACTGCTCTCACCTGTTCGATCAGTGTTCAAAGAACCATCTAATGTTGGTACAACACATTATGGAAGTCAGTTTACCTTTTTCTTGACTGCTCCTCTGCAAGCATTCTGTCAAATGGTTGGCCTCACGTTTCCTCATGATGATATGGTAGGTTTATTTGATGACATTTTCGGTTTTATAGCTAATGTCTTTATCTGTTTGTTTTCTAATTGCTGTAAGAATTCTGGTTTTAGGATCTGTATAAAATGGCTGAGGAGATTCTTTCAATGGCCTTTTCTGAATGGGAGGTAATACTCTCTACATCAAAAACCCTGGATCTGGTTTGGGGGCAAGTACTGTCTGATCCACTTCTTAGACGGCTTATTCTAAGGTATACCCTTTCTAAGTAATTAATGCAGTTGCTCATTTAACAATGTCTAACATCGTAGTAGGAAAAATAGTTATTGTGTGTGTAATCATCTCAATCTTTACATTGCCTCAATAGGCACGATTTATGATGATGAAAACTCAAACCTCTAATATCTTATTTCTTCTTCATTTCTGGGTCTGATTCCCACCGACTGAGCAGCAAACATTCTTATATACTCGAATCTCATTTCTAATTTACCATCACTTGGTACATGGAATTGCGTGCGTAGGTTCATATTCTGCCGATGTGTGCTCTCTCTATTCTACCTTTCAAAGGACAATGAACAATGTCTACCCGCTTGCCTACCCCATTTTCCAAGTTCTGTCTCTCCAAGTTCTGAAATCGTGCAATCTGCTGTACTCAAGCTTGCAAATCACCTTAAAGTTGCAGACGATTTTCAGTCTGACAAGTAAATTCAAGCCACAGGTGTTCAGTGAACGGAAAGGTAAATTTGCTGATCAGGCGCTAAAGTCAGTTGATTAACTCATTTCTATAATCAAAACAGTTTGATTATAGGGGCATCCAGAGGATTATAGTTTGAGACGGCATTTAACCTGGTAAATAGAACAATAATGCATCGACCGTGCAGTCCCATTGACTCGCTAGTTGTGACCATCGAAACCATTCGGCGACTTGCCGTTTCGGTTTGTTGGATGCTTGACTTGCAGATACTCACGAGTACAACTGCATAGTTCTTGGGGTGCTTTATTGGTATATATTGTGTTTAAGATGTTTGGTAAGTGGCGCTGATTTCTTTTTTTTTGTTTGTTATAATTTCATATTTTAGCCATAGAAAATTAGGTAGTCAAACGGGAATTTTGTCGGCCGTGTTACATATTGTGATGGAGAAGTAGCTGAAGGAGGGTGTAAATTAGTACTGAGATATGTGGAATACCTCCAAAGTAGATTCTATTGTTCACTTATTTTTCATTTTTCTTACAATTTGAGCTCTCTCGAATGCCTTGAAAGCTCCATTGATCTTTACTACAGGTGGTAGGGAATATGCTTTTACCTACCTGGCCATCTTTATTGGTGATTCGGCCTTGGGGCCACCTGTTTTCTCCATAAGGCTTAATGGTACTTATTACGGTGCATGGATGATGGGCTTGGAAAGGTTTGAATGGGTATGAGATTAAAAAAAAGGAGTGGTTGGTTATATATTATTGTTACGGGATATTACTATGATGTTTAACTTTCGGGTATTACTCGATACTTTTGACTTTAAGCACGAGGGAATGTCAATTATTTCTGAGTGACACTTTTTTCATTTTTTTTAAATTTTATAATTAATAATTTAATTAATTATATTATAATTAATTAAAATTATATTATAACATAATTAATTAATTATATATATATTTTCTCTTTTTTAGCAATTAAATATAACTAATTAAAATATATTAATATTTGATGTAAAATAAAAATTTAACAAATTTTTATTTTTTAATATTTTAACATATTAATTATTATTAATGATAATAGGAATTATTCTTTCGTTCTAATCAATCATTATAATTATAATGATTATATTAATTCTTTTTCTTTACTATATTTATTTTTATTTTGTTGTCATTATTTAATTTGAATCAAAGGCCTCCTTTAATAGTTTATATATTTATAAACTTTATGTACATAACCTTCCAAGTTTATGTTATACTTTGCAATGTTTTAAAAACTAGACTAAATGTTAAATCGATAAGATATTTTTAAGACTTAAAAGATTTAACCCATATTATGGATGAAATTAAAATATTTAAAATATAATTAAAAGAGATTGTCTTTATCTATTAAAAAATTTAAAGTTTAATTGAAAAAAGATTGGTAAATGAAAATTAATTAATTTTGATTTATAAAAATGATTAATTAATAAAATAAAAAGTTAGTAGGTTCAAAATTTTTACAGTTGAATTGGTTGAGTTTTTTAATTATTAATATTATGCTGTTAATTACTATATATAAAATCAGTTTATGTTAATCTATTTTAAACTTTGTTTGAGAGCAGGGTTGCCAAACTAATAGTTTAATGATAAGTTAGATTTGAATTGATCTATCTGTAAATTAGGTTGAATCATTTTCATTTTGATAAAATGATATTGTTTTGATATAATTTATCTAAATATTGTTATTCTAATCTTAATTGGAGATTGAAGTATTAAGCTTGAACTATAAAATTAATAGGTTAAGTAGGTTTAATTTGATTTATTGTCATTTTATGTGAAATTTATCTTAATCAAGTATTATTCTTTTTTAATGAAATATTTGTTAATTATTTATTTTAAAATTAAAATTATTTGATGTGATGTAAGAAATTAAGTGTTGTCCTTATTTTTATGAAATATTTGATAATTATTTATTTTTAAAATTAATGTTATTTGGTTTTATATAAAAGACCCATCTGTATGCGGGTTGGTTTATTGGAAACAATCTTTTCACTTTACAGAAATAAGACTACGTGGCCTCTCTAAATTTTACTTTATTACAACCGGGACAATAATAATCGTAAAGTGATTTAATAAATAATTTAAGGATACGAAATGAAGCAACTGATATTAGGCAGCTCAAATCAGAAGCCGACCCGAGACCCGTTATACCCAGCCTAGCTTATCGACTTTGACTGGCCGGGCTCAGTATCCATCTCTAAAAAGAAAGAGATAAACATAACGTTAAAATTATTATTATTAAAATTAGAAGTAACGTTACTATTCGCGAGTTGTCTGAATTTGACTCTATTAGATCGGTCAAAGATAATGTTGCTAATTCTAGTTTTAAGATGAAATCTTAACATTCATCGACCAATCGGATTCACGTATTAAGCCCTCACGATCCGCAACCTTCCTATAATGTATCATCGCGGCCATTCATTCAGTCCCAAAAAACACAACTTAGCACTGTTATAACCGTCCGATCACCAACATGAGAAAGCACATGGACAGTCAATCCTATCCGTTGGATCGTGAAACTCAGTTTCTTTATATACCTATTGACCCCGTCCTTTTATAAACTTTATAGCTTTTGTCTAGAGAGAGAGAGGGAGAGAGAGAGATTCTTGTAGCGATTTAGAGGTATGTTCTTTGATTCTCTTTATTCTATAGTTCTTTTTAGTTGTTTTTTTTCCAAGATTTTGTTTAGATTTTTTGGAATAGCCAAGAATGATTGCGACTAGGTTTCTGCTTGATTAATTTATTTCACTCTTGAAGATTGTTACTTGTGTGTAAGAGATTTGGGGCTTGTTAGTTCACAAGATTGCGTCATTCGTTGTTTTGATTCTCGTTGTAGAAGCTCGATTTCTGTTTTGAAATTATGCCTCTTTCCGTCTTTCGAGGTTTGGGGATTTTGAAATTCGTGATACCGTTGCTTAATTTGGCACTTAGGGTTTTCAAATTTCTGGATCATCTTGAAATTAGGGTTTATGGGCTGATTTGACATGATTGTACGGGTTTGAGTGTTGATTGTTTGTTCTGAGATGTTGGTTATCGTTGGGTTGTTGCGGCTCTTCGTAGCTATTTTATGTTGTGCATGTGTTATAGACAAGAGGATTCAAGGTTTAGTTATTTTGGTTTTGTTTTTGGGTGCAGATGGCCCGTACCAAGCAAACTGCTCGTAAATCCACTGGAGGAAAAGCTCCAAGGAAGCAGCTCGCCACCAAGGTTTACTAAAAATTTGATCTCTCTCTTGAGGGTTTACATTATGGTCTCTTTAAATCTTTTTGTTGATTTTTTTTTTAATGTTACCAGGCAGCTCGTAAGTCTGCTCCAACCACTGGTGGAGTCAAGAAGCCTCATCGTTACCGCCCTGGAACTGTCGCTCTTCGGTGAGTTAAATCTTCATTCCCGTCTGTATTTGCCCTTGTTAAACGAACAAACAAGTTTTTTTTTTCCCTGACCTTGCTTTGTGATGTTGCGCAGTGAAATTCGTAAGTATCAGAAGAGTACCGAGCTCTTGATTAGGAAGCTCCCTTTCCAGAGGCTTGTCCGTGAAATTGCTCAAGATTTCAAGGTATGATTGTTGTTTGTGCTTATTATATACTTGGTGTAAGTAGTGTTATCTTCAGGCTGTCTTATTGGGGGATGTTTCTGCTGGCAGACCGATCTGCGTTTCCAGAGTCATGCTGTGCTTGCACTTCAGGAGGCTGCGGAGGCATACCTTGTAGGTCTATTTGAGGACACTAATCTCTGTGCTATTCACGCCAAGCGTGTCACAATTATGCCAAAGGATATCCAATTGGCTAGGCGGATCAGGGGCGAGCGTGCTTAAGGTGTGGATGATGAAAGTGGTTTTTAGACATGTTCTTACTTCATGATAAGCTTGATTAGGGAGATAAAATAGGTTATTGGCTAATTAGATTGTGTTGGGAAGATGGGTCGTGAGGTGGTGTTTATTTGGCTTCAATGGGATTTGAACTGAGTATATTCGTCTCAAAACTGTTCTTGTGACATCTGGTACCACCTGGTACCGAACACAGCTATCATTCGGATCTAATCTAGTTTAGTATGTTGGAACTTTCTCGTATATATTGTACTCTACAAATTAGCTTCTGAAGTTTACTTTTTATTTGATCTGACTAAAGTTTGGCAACTGTCTTGAATCTTGATGGCTGGCTTGGTCGTTCCTCTTCACGCCTGGTCGGCAAGACTAGTCGTATGTACCAAACGGTAGAATTTTCTTTATTCTGACAGTTCTGACAACTTTGATCACGAGGCTAACCTGCTCTGACTTCAAATTTTTAGGTAATCTTAAAAGCATACGGTTTCAGTTTGTATTGGGCGCTAATAGTAACACGGTTCCAGATGGGAAATTGTTGGGCCTGGATTAAGCTTTTGGTAAGATTTTGGAATGGCCAAGTGTCCCACTAACATCATTTATTTTGATTAGACTCTCATAACATAACGCTTAGATCGAAAAGGTGTATTTTTTAAGTGTTAAATTTGATCCTTAATAAAATAACATTTTTTTTATAATAAAAAAATATAAAAGTTTATTTTTTAATTGGTCCATAGTTAGGCTTATTTGACCTAATTTGTAAAGTAAAATAATGTTATTTTACTTTAACTCATGGTCAGCAATTGATATATTAATATTGATAATTTTTTTATATTTTTAACAAAAAATGAGTCTTCACATAATTTTTAAAATTTAATTGGATTGGAAATCTATGCTTTTTATTTTAAAAATAATTGACCAGACATTTAAGAGTTAATTGCCTGTTTCAAATGTTTTCAGAAAATATTAAAGTCAAATGTTTTAGAAAATTTTGAAGTGTAATTTGAACTTTTCAAAACGTTAATTTTGTTTTATATTTTATTATAAATAAAAAATTATCTGCAAATATCACAAGTTTACTTTGAATGAATTAATAAATTAAAATAATATCACTTATTTTAAGTTGAATAGGCCATTTCTAGTATTATGTTAGCGGAGTAAGCAACCTTCATAATCTTTTTTTAATGCTTTTTGAAAATTCATATCTTTTCTTTATGGATAACCATTTGAACAAACACTAGTCAAACTTGTTTTCCATTATTCAACTTTGCATCAAAGCTAATTCCTGTTTTAACTTAAACAATAAGAAATGAGAAAAATTCATTGTTGAAAGAGTCTCCAAATACCAATTAACAATCTAAAACAAAATTAATTAATTAAAGAAATAAATTAAATAAACAATTAAGAGATAAGACAATACTCTAACAAAAAAAAAGCATTTTTTTTTTGTTTTTCGCAAAGTGTGATAGGAAGGAAGACATCTTTAAGCTATCTATTCTCAGACTAATTCCCGCTCAAGTCGGGTAGTTCCCTTACAAAAGACAAATCTCTAACTTCAAGTTTTAAACGGCTACGGTTCAAACTTGTAATCTTATTTAAATCAAGAGAGCCTTTACTAACTGTTAAAAAAAACATAATTTTAGCTGCCCGTCTGAACATCTGAAGTAGTTGTCTATTGTCTTAGTGGGAAACCCGCTAACTTCGGACATTCTCGGATGCACCAAAACCAAACCCCCTCCTCTCTCGTTGGAACGCAAACGTTACTTGCTCCTCTCTTATGTCTACGAATTTCTCAATCAATGGCTTGTCCATGTCCCCCCCCTATTTTTGAATAATGTTGTTTCCAAAGATAGAGGAAGGTGCATGTACGAGGAATAAACTCAAAGTGTTATCCAAATCTAGGCTGTTTTCCTCTGTTCTCTCTGTGTCTTACCCATGCAACGCTGATTCTTCCCGTTTAAGAAACTTTGGTTCATTCCAAACTGTCATTTTCTCGTTTCATCTAGACATTTATCCTTGATCTTTGACGTTACATGTTCAATTTCTGATCTGGGTCTGCATAATTCTTATCTTTTTCTGAGTCCATCCTCGGGATCATAATAGCAGTGGAGGTATCCGACAACCAGAGTCTGTTCATAATCATCTGTTCTTGATCCGAGGTAATGATCCTCATCTGTATTAGCCCTTTGGCTGTGTTTTAATCTTTTTGTAATCTTTCTTCGACAATTTCTGGGTTTCCTGCAAAATAATCAATGTTAGACAATTTATGATTCTATTTGGGAAGAAGGGTTTGATTCTGGTTTCGTTAGATTTAACGATAAGTTCTTCAACTTGGCTTCAGGGATATCTCTTAAAAGAGATGCAGCAACAAGCAGCAGGGAAACCAGAAGAAGAGTTGATGGATGCGATGGAGAGGTTGAAGACGGCGGAAAGAGAGAGAGACAGAGCACGAGATGAGCTGAAGGAGATGAAGGAAATAGCGAATGAGGCCAACGCGAGGCTGACAGAAGCCATGAACGGCGGTAAGGTTGCTGATGTTTTTACAGAGCTCAATTCGGTAATGGAGTCCTTGTCAAAATCCCAGGAAGAGTTGAGGATCAAAGACAGTATTATGGCATCTTTGAAGGTTGAACTGAGCAAGGCGAAAGAGCTAGAGTCCAAATTGGTGCAGAGTAACGATTCTTTGCTCACGTTGAATGAAGAGCTGAGTAAAGTTCGATCTTCAGAGGCTAAGATGATGGAGTTATTATCAGAAAGCCAGAGAAGGTTACAAGAACTGGAGATGGAACTATCAACAAAGAAGGAGATTGAAACGAAAATGTTGGATTCATTCGCTTCTCAAACACATCAGCTTGAGGAAGCTAAGATATCCCTTGAAGAATCAAAGATGCAAGTCTCTTCCCTGCAAGAAAAGATTAACAAATTGAAGGGTTCATCACCTGGAACAGGTGAGGAACATCAGGTTTCGTTGAAAGAAGAACTGGAAAGGGTTAAGTCTGAACTTGAGAAGGCAAGTGTGAACCTGGCACGTTTCCAGGAGGCTGAGAAGCAATCTGAGTTGAAGTTCAAGAGCCTGCTTGAGGAGATGGAATCTCTTAGAAATGAAGCGAAGCAAGCTACAAAAGCAGAAGAGAATAGTAAGAAGGCAATGGATGATTTGGCAATAGCTCTGAAGGAAGTTGCAACAGAATTGACCCAAAAGAAGGAAAAGCTAATGGTCACAGAAAAAGAAGTTGAAAGATACAGAAAGGAGGAAGAGGAATTGAAGGAGAAGATAAAGGAAATGGAGGACAAACACGATTCTCTATCGAGTGAAGCAAGAAAAGAAGCTGATACATACAGAAACACAGCTGAGAGGTTGAGAATTGAGGCTGAGGAGTCACTTTTGGCCTGGAATGCTAAAGAAACAGGCTTTGTGGATTGCATAAAAAGTGCAGAAGATGAGAAGGTTGCTGCCCTGGAAGAGAACAGGAAACTCCTGAACTCGCTTACAGAAGCTGAGAACCTGAACAAGACAGCAAAACAAGAGAACAACAAGCTGCGAGACATCCTGAAACAGGCCCTGAACGAAGCTAGTGTTGCCAAGGAAGCTGCAGGAATTGCTCGAGCTGAGAATTCCCAACTCAAGGACATTCTAGCAGAGAAAGACGACGCTTTGATCTTCATTACTCGAGAGAACGAAAACCTGAGGATAAACGAGGCCAATGCACTCGAAACCATCAAAGACCTGAACCGTATGCTCGTTGAAGTAACAGGAAAGGAGTTTAAATCAGAAGCAGCAAAAGATCAGAAAGATGGTAAAAAACTGAGCAACACGTACAGTCTCAATCTCAAGGAGCTGATAATTCCCAAGCACGAAGATCACAAACTTCATGATAAACATGAAGACAGCGAAGAAGACGATGATTCTGCAAACTCCAACCCGCTAAAAGGATCGATACTTGATCAAGTAGAATCACCAGTTCCTGCAACTCACCATCGGAGAAGGTCATCATCTACGTTCATAGATGAAGTGGAGGTAGTGAATCCAGAGGATGATGATCATATTCATATGGATGACTTGGAGGGCGAGAGGAATTCCAGGAAGAAGAAAGCGTTGCTTCGAAGATTCGGGGATATAATCATCAGAAGAAGAAGCACTCACACCCACAAGAAGGAACCGTCGGTTGGTGGTGAAAGCCATAAGAGGGAGACTCCAAAAGAAGCTACGAAAGAGGCATCGGCTGGTGGTGAAGGGCATAACAAGAAGGATCCATCACACAGTGGAGAGCTGCACAAGAAAGAACAAGCAGCTATTGAATAAATTGCTAATCTTTTCACAAGTAGATCATTCATTTCACTTTGTTCTTCTTCTGATTATGTGTAAAGAAGGTAAATTACTGAAACTGAAGGTTCAGCGGGTACTTGGTTGGAGGGTATAAGAAAAAAGAAATGGTACGAAATTAAAACTAATGGTTGGTACGAAGATATGATTACAGAGGTATCATTTTGATTCCTTAGTTTTAAGGAATACTTCATTCCTCTGGTAATCCAGAGGAATGTGAATGATTCCT
>JAOQMQ010000194.1:24835440-24846421 GCA_027563845.1 Erythroxylum subrotundum
AATGATTAATAAAATTTAATGATTTATAAAATTATTAAAATTTAAATAATTATGAATAATTTTTATGATAAGAATGAAAATATTAATGAAACAAAAGAAAATAATTATTAAAAAATTAATATAAAATTGTAATATGTAATTTTAATGATCATATTAATAGGAATTAATATTTTAATATTTTTAAAGTTTAGGATTGTTTAGGATTTTTTTAGCTTTGTCATTCCTTATTTTAATTATTACTAAATAACCAAACAATAAAAATAATTAATCCTTATTTTAATTAATTATTGTGCCTGTTATTCCAATAATTATTAAATAATAATAATTGCAGGCTCATAAGAGGTCAAAATTTACCTTTTGAATTATTAATTTATGAAGCAATTTACGTGAAACATAATATATGATTAAATCACTAAAACATTAATTGATTTATTTGAAAATATAACTATGTATATAATAATTTTATTTAATGTATGATTAAGTAATTTATTTGAAGCATATAATTTGAAAAGTATATTATATGTATACGAGGATTTTATTAAATATGTTCTAAAAAATAGCAAAAAGAGTATTGCTAATTTTCAATTATTAATTTCAGAATTCCTTCCTAAAGATGGTAACAGACGACTTTGTCAATTTTTTAAAAAATAATTTTTTAAAAATTAAAAATATAAAATTATAAAATAACATATTTTTGAAAATTGAGCTCATGTCTGGATAATTCAAGCTCAGTTCTAATTTTCACCTCTACTCCTTGGACAAGACATCTCTTATTCTTTCTTCTTTAACTAATTTTGATGATGGGATTTGATTCCAATCTTTGATGAGAGCATGAATCAATGGTCCCCTTACAATTGTCAAACTGTGTTTATGTTTGGTGGATAAGGATTGCTTTATACTTCATAAAAGATTCCTTTTTTGGATCCATATAAACCATAAACTATTCTCACTTTATTACTTTGGTTTGCACAAAGATAAAATTTGCACTAAAAGGTGGTCCAAGTGGTGCTTTTTAATCCATGATGTTTGTAGATCCGAGTCAAGAGGATGAGATTATGATAAAATTAACAGATTAATTTAAAATTAATTAAATTATATATTAGATTTGTTTTGACTGGTCAAACTTTTTCACTAAAATGATATTATTTTATATTAATCTAAGCAAGTTTTGAGTTAGACTTCAGTTAGTTATTGATAATAGACATCCGACTATTGTTTCAGTTAAGTGTTACTTAAAATATATAATTTATAAGATCATATATTTATATATTATGTATAAATACTTTACTTAATATCCAATTAGAGAATGATAACTATGAATTATACTCGTATAAACAATTTTTTTTAATTATAAAAAAGGGAAAATGGGTTTAGGAGTGTTAAGAAAATTATATATATAAAAAAAGTCTGACAATGGCTTTTTGCTTTTTGGTGTCATATGAATGGTACGTGGACCACTTAGTCACACAAAACAGGACACTGTTTTACTGAAGCATTCATGATAGTTAGCGCAAGTCTCAGAGGCAGATAGACTTTGAGTTGCTTTCCCTAGTTGTCCCTTTCACCTGCACTAGACTCATCTCTGCCTCTCAAAGTTCAGCATCTTGCACAGTGTGTGGCCCTGCAAATTGAAACAAGCAACCAACACCCAATTTCTTCTCATCTTCTCAGGACATGACATCATCTCTGTCCTCTCTTTTGGCTTTTAGTGTTTTAATTTTTAACACGTAACTCCAAACTTCTTATCAGTATATCATGGAACACATGTAGTAATTTTCACATAACGTGATTGAACTTGAGATCTTAACTAGGAACCCTTTGAATTCCATTTCCTACCGCTTTAGTATAGCTTTTTATAATTGTTTTAGGTTTAAAAAAGTAAAGGAAATTGCATCTTTTGGGGATGATTTTTAGGGCATCTTCAGAATTAATTGGCCACTTAGTGAAGTAGGGTCTCTGAGACAGGGAATATTGTACTTGGGATAGGGAGGCATATTGTACTCCCAAGTAATTAATGTTTGAAAACACAGGATAAACAGGACAGGACAGGACAGCCAAACGCTCTGTTTTCTAATGCTTAAGTCTATTCGATTAGATATTTTTTTTCCCAGGAAGACGACAATCGCCTGAAGATAATAGTAAAACACATCCTCTGAACTAATCAACTCTGTGACCGATGTTTTCAGGAAACATACAAATGAATACCACCTAAATCTCCTTCAACTTCAAGCCTCTAAACGTAAGTTAATAGGCCGGCTATTGACAACCCTGCAATTTTTCCTGATCTCTCCAGGTTCATCAGACTGCAAGTCACCTAGTTTAATCATCGACTCAATAAAGGCCTTAAAGAATGCATCTTGGTCTCGGCTAAACAGTGTCACGTACCCTCTTGTTTGAGGGAATGTGTAAAGGGTTTGGTCAGAGTTCAGGAATCCTCTTCTAGCAACCAGATCTTTAAAATATACATTGTCGAATATGGTCGGTGTTGAATCAAGGTCTCCTGTCACATTCCCATCACCACCAAGTGGACAAAGCTTGTTTAGCTTTTCCCTGAACGTTGGGTCCATGGCTGGGTCTGGTTTGCCACTTCCAGACTGGTTGTAGAGCCTGAAGACTATAGAGAAGCACCGAGCTTGGCCTACGGAGTGTGACCCTGAAAGTACAACTAGGTCCTTAACAGAGAGATCGAACTTGGCAAAGAGGTCAATCAGAAAACTTGCATTGGCTCTTGGACTTGGCATGATTGCATCTGATTTCTCTATACTTGCACTCAAACTGTCTTTCCTTCCCAGCTTCACTTCCCAGAAAGGCCCTCCAGTCTGGTTTGGGACAAAAACAGAACAAAAGGGTAAATTTTCAGGTCTCTAGTGCTGTATCCTATTAACCATTCATGTCCAGAAAGTAATGATAATCATAATCAACAGGGCCAAAAACTCGGATTGAGATTAATGCAAAGTACTCTTTACCTTCTTTCAATGGTATGCTACACCAGAAAAATGGAATGGTTATACCAAAAGGTCAAATGTAGCTTTTGTGGAACTTTGAAAATGGCATCGAATATCAGTACAAGATGCATTTTTTTATAGGGATTACCATGTGATCCTTCTGTTCTGAGTATTTGATTGAATAAAGACAGACGAAACAGAAAACAAAAGTTGGACAAAAAGTGCCCATCTTGCAGAATATCCGGGGCGAGAATGCCTCGGTGGTCGAAACACACCAATCATGTCATTCTGGACCTAAGTTGATAAGATCAACAAAGAAAGTAAGGCCCAAGTTCAAGGTTTCTTTAGTCGACATTACCAGAGTAACAGCATCTCTTGCAGCCATGATTATGATGTCTGCGCAAGAAACGATCCCTGGACATGCCTTCTCCAACTCTGCCTTCACTTCATCGACGACCTCGAAAGACCTCAAAGAGTTTACGTTGGACAGACCTTGCTTCTCCCCTTTTTGGGTCGGAGTATCATCCAACAACAAAGAACCATCACACCCCTGCAAAACAATTGATTTCAGAGAATTGAATAAGAGGGAATATGTACGAGTGTCGTAATCTTACATTGACAAAGCAATCATGGAACTGGAATCGCATAACAGAGGAAACACTTCTTGGTTCTTTAATCATGTTCTTCCTCATCACATTTCTGACAATGGATTCTGCTTCAGGGCATGTCTCTTTGTAAAACCCTGGTCGGAGTGTGGCAGCGGAAGAAGCAGTGGACATGAACAGGACAAAGACTATGAACAGAGGAGTCATATTCCTTCGACCTCAGAAGATTCAAAAAAGAAAAGAGGAGTTGGGATTCTGAGAAACAGAAAACTAAAACAAGAAAACGTAACTGGATGGTGGATTTTTTACAGCAAATTGAAGAACTGACACTGTTTTGGTTCCAAGTTCACCGTCTAAGCAATCACAATACAAAGCCTCCAGGACATTGAATGGGTAAGATATATAAGAAAGACAAAAAAAAAAACAGAGCTTTGGACTTTTCTCAATGAAACAAATAGGATTGGGTGTCGCGTACATATACTATGTAACGTGTAATAAATGTGAGGTCCACTTGGTGACAGACAGGTGAAAAGGCAACAAGATTTCGCTGGACGGCTGGGCCCTAGTGAAATTCGCGGTTCAGATGGGTGCTCTGTTTTCAGAAAGAGCACTAAAACATCTTGTATAGGCCTAGAAACAGGGCCTCCTCCTCCAATCAGAGCACATGTCAAACAACCACGCAGTTTCATAAGGTCCACTTGAGTTCATCTTAGTGCTTGTTCCTATGTTGAACACCACCTTGAGTGTTGATCCTGAACTGTTAATGGCTTCTCCCCAACTTTTTATGAAATTGGAGTATTATACGTTTTTGAGGGAACCAGTAGTTGTGGATTATGTGTCATAGAGTTGTTGCTTTTGTCCAAAGTATGGGTCTTTTCATTTACTATTGCTTCTTCTTTTAGTGGAATTTTAACCATACTCTACTATTTCAGATTTTGTATGGAATAGACACCAAGGAAACAAAAGGGTATGGGAATATCTCTCTCTCTGTTTTTGGTTGGTTCTGTTATAACCTTTTGTTGTGTCGGAGTCAACAAATTTCAAGTTTTTTTTTTTGTTAGATTAGGTGGCAAAGCACTGCAATTGGCTCTTGAATTTGGGTTGATTTACTTCTAAAAGAGTTTGGATTTTGGAGTATTGTGATTGCTTTTTAAACTAGACCTGTATATCATCGAAATTTTTACTAAATTATTATTATTATTATTGTTACGCGATTAATTTTTTATTAACGAGATTTTTACCAAATTGTTGTTATTGCGTAATTAATTTTTAAAGTATTAATAAAATTTTCAGTCATTATATTTAAGTTTTGTATTAAATAAATGAAAATTGTAATTATTATTGAAATGTGTACTAAATAATTATAAAGTATGTAATAATATATAAATTATGTAATTTAAATAAATTAGTTAATGAGTTAATACTTCACAACTAAGGACATCTCCAATCCATTCCTTCAAAATAGAGGAGAGTTTCTTTCATGTTAGAGACGCTACATCATTTTTCACTCCAATCCTCAACTTTATTTTCCACACCAAAAAGAAATATTCTAAGCATATTCTTTTTACCTTTCATCTTTTATTATTAAAATTATTTTATAAAATTAGCCCAACTTTATATTTTTGTGTACATTTTTTATTCACAATGTTATCGTTGTTATATTTTATATTAAAAAATAATAAAATTAAAAGAAAGAAAAGGTTGAAAGAAAAAAGAAAAAAAGAGCTGAAAATTTGGAAAAAAAGAGAGATGCTTTAGTACCATACCAAATTTAGTTGTGGATTGGAGCTGATTTTTTCACCATTTTGATGTTTTTCCTCCCATTTGGAGGAGGATTGGAGTTGGTGTAAGTGATATTGAATTTATGTAATACTTATAAGAATTAAAATGTTTTAATTAATTATTATTTTTAAAATTAAAGTGAATTGTAATTTTTTCAATTTAAACTTGTAATGTCTTAAAATGGGTCGAAAGATGCAATGATTAGAAAATTGAATCGATTTAGACAGTTTAATTATAAAAATTTTGAACTGATTAATTTTTCAGTTAAGTTTTTAATATTTCAATTTGAATTATTTTAATAACCTTTATTATTTAAAACTGATCAGTTTATTAATTAATTAGTTAATTTTTATAAATTAAAATAAATAAATAAAATTTTATTTGACAGTCTATTTTTAATTAAATTTTAAATTCTTTGATGAATAAAAATAATCTCTTTCAATTATATTTCAAATTATTCAATTTTATTTCATTTTTAACTAATTTTATGATGACCTAATACTAATTAAAATTTTTAAACTTTAAACTTCTTATCTTATCTTATTGGTTTAATTTTCAGTTTTAAAGCATTGAAAAGATGAATCCTTGATTTGGGTCAAGAATGGTAATATGTTAATGCTCTCATTCATTTATTTCCCCACTCCATTTCCATATAATAAAAAGTAAAAACACAAAGTCAACAACGAATTACATAATTAATAAATGCGTGACAGTTACTAAGTCATTTACGTACTTAATAGTGACGTAGATGAGACTCTATTTAATAGGGAAAATTTTGACAGTGACATATCGTTTATTAGGAAAATTTCCAATGATCTTTGTTCAAAGCCAATAAATCAAAAAACTTGCCCTTAGCAAGTGATGGTATTAGGTTAATACCCAAAATAAAAATAAGTGTTATTACTTAAACTAAGTCCTTGGTTCTCAAATTTTATAAAATTATTAATTATTAATTTATAATAATAAAATGACATTTTTTAATTAAAAAATAAAAAAACCAGACCATTGAACTAGATTTCAACTTCGATTTTAAAAATTAGTCAATTTGAGTTAAGTATGTTGACTTTGAGTCAGGTCGGATCGGTTATACCTTTACTAAATTATTTTGATCCATTTTTTAGGATGAATTGTTGATTTACTTCCAAAACATTTTGTTACTATTTCATATTAGTCTCAAACTATTAGTTTTGTGTGAAAATTTTAAAACTGAAAGTAAATTCATAGTACGGAATATTTAATATGCTAAAAGAATAATACGGCATACCTCTTTGTTGTTTTATTTAAATTATTGATTTATCAAAGAAATAAAGAAGACATGTAATTCCCTCCTTTAATTTTAATTTGCATGTCATGTTATTTTGAAAATTTTCATAATTTGATTAAATAAAAGTAGAAGGTTTAGTATTGATATGAATTTTTTTTAATAATTAAATCTTTTTTCTAAACTACAAAACTTATTATTGAGTGAGTTGGGCTTTAATTTCAAGAAGATGGTCCAAAAGGCCCATTTTGCCCCAACTTGTTCTCTTAAACTAAACCTCTCTTTGGTTACAAAGCAGCGCCGGTTTTGAGCGAAAATGGGCGGCGGAAGAGGTGTGATTCTTCAAGTTGAATAGAAAAAATGATATGATGCTGATTAAAGAAAGTCTCGTGTGGTTTACTACTCAGCATTCCATCTATATCCTCACCATCATCTACAACATGATGTACAAGGAGAAGATCTGATGCCATAATTCTGCAAGAATTGAAAGTTTGAATGTTACTTGACTTTAGAATCTATCATCATCCACTTGAAGAGTAAGAGAATAAGATATCAAGGGTAAGAGAATAAGACATATCATGTGATTTCTGGCAAAGAAACAGCGCGATAGAGAAGATGTCACCAAGAAAAAGAAAGCAGTGCTGACAAAAACAAAAAGGAAATATAAATATTAATCGATTAAAGAAAATGTATTAAGCAAAACAGTAAAGACAATGCAATATCGAGGACGCAATGACCATGTACCACAATAAATCACGTTCAGTACATGGTCTATATACAATGCACGTACTATAGAAATATACAGGACTAAGGGTTGCATCACTATGCTTGTTAGAGGATAAATTTCTGGCAAACACTCTAGAAATGCAGATCAAGTTGTCTACTTTGAGAACTCTATTATACGAAACAGTTCGAAAAAGTCTGCAGAAAAGGAATTGCCAGTTCAAAAATCAAATATGTCGTCTTTTGAGAGTCATTCTACTTTCCTGTTGTTTACGTCGAGAGTCCTCTTAGTTTCCCTTTATTAAGTTAGTGTCATAACGTCTGTCTTGTACAACCCATTTATAGGCTTAGTTCTGGGTTAATTTACACACTTGAGATGCTGACTCAAAGAATGTTGTCGTCATTGTTTTGTTTGTCAATTTCTAAGTCACTGCTTTTCATCTTTTTATTTGTTAATTTCTAAGATTTGGTATTAGAGCTAGGTTCATTCTACAGGGCGTTCTGATTTTTGTCAAACAAAATGGCACCAAATGCAAGTTCTCTCAATGTTTCGCAGCCGCATATACCCATTTTGAAAAGTGATCCGTACGAATTCTGCAATATTTGGATAAAAATACTTTTCAAGTCCTAGGATCTTTGGACTTTGTTGAGTCTGGCTACGTAGAAACAAGCGATGACGATACTTCTCGTAAGAACAATTTGAAGTACGATGTAAAGTCCCCCTTTTTTATTCCAGCGAGTAGTAGACGAGGCCATTTTCTCAAGGATAGATGCAGCCACAACCGCAAAGTAGGCATGGTCGATTTTGAAAATTGGGTATCAAGGATCCACAAAGGTAATTATTATCAAATTACAATCATTTAGGAGGGATTTTGAAACTTTTTGCGTAAAAAACAAAGAATCAGTTCAAGAAAATTTAGCAAGAGTTTCTGCAGTAGTGAGCTAATTACGTTTGTATAGAGATAAAATTAGTAATGAAATTGTGGTGGCTAAAGTTTTAAGAAGTTTGGCTCCTAAATTTGATCATGTGGTTGCGGCTATTGAAGAGTCTAAGAATTTATCAATTTTTTTGTTTGATGAATTAATGAGGTCTTTACAAGCCCACGAAGCAAGAATTAACAGGTCATCTGTTGGAGAAAAAGAAAAGGCGTTTTAGACAAAAGAGGAGCCAGATACTCTATTCAGCCCATGAGGGAAAGGGGTAGAAGAAACTATCGAGGCCGAGGCTGAGGACGAGGATGTAACAATTCTCTTTACTGCTTTTGAAAAACCGAACGTGATAATTGTTTCCCAAACTTTCCAATCTTTTGTAAACTTTTCTAGCACAAACGAAAAATAAAAACAATAAGAACACCAGAAATTTGGTAATACAGCTCGGCACTTTTTGCTTACGTCTGCGGAACCTTCACTCAGATTAATACTTTCAAAAAAGTGCAATAGATTTACACAAGATTACACTGAAGCAACACCGCTCAATCCTTGTAACTATCTCTCAACCTCACTTTTCGTGAAAGATTTTCACACTCAATAACACAACCGACTCGTGTTAACCTCGTCAAATGATTTTTCTAGCTACTTTTACTTGAACAAAAATTAACAAAAAAATAACTCTTGTTAACCTACGATGTTTTATCTTACGAAGAACATCTCACAACTCCGGATGAAGAAATCTGGAAAAATAACACGCTGACCCACTGCATTGTAGTTAACACTCTCTTCATCGTAGCATGTCTCACTTTACACACGTTGTTCAGCTTTCTTTCAAGACATGCACCATGCTGCAGTGTTTCTTCAATGAACAACTAACACACACAAATGTAGCAATTGTTTCACCGCACAAGAGATTTACTTCACCTGTTAATTGGAGACGTGTACGACACAAACACACTTAAGCAAGAAGAGTCCAACTTCAACCACACAACTACCACGTCAAATTCAAACACGCAGCAACCACTTCCTTCTGTTTTCTTCTATCCACAATATCCCCACAATCTAGCATTAACATCATCCAATTACCGACATGTCTAGCAATAAAACACTTCAATTAGCAGCATGATAATGGACCTTATTATAGTGTAGAATTCTTTCACAAAAATAAGTGTGACAACCACATCTTTTTGAATCCCACTACAATTAAGATTTTATATGTTCAATTAAGATGCCAAAATTAAATAAAAAAAAATATATCTTAACAATCTCTCCCTTTTTGGCATATTTGTTACAACTCTTAAACTCTCCCTAAATAACATAGATGGACATATAAGATGAAATCCACAATGCTCCCCCCCAATGTAATATTCAATTACACAAGCATAAGTCAACTTCAGTCAACAAAACACATAGAAAAATATAGTAAACAAGTCTTATCTTAATTATTCTCCCCCTTTGAGATAATACATGCCAAAACGATGAATTCAAGAAGTACCGGGGAAGCGAAGAACTCGTTGCTTTAAATTGCGAAGAGCATCAGCAGCTACTTAAACGATCCCTTCAATCCATTCAATTTCAGCAAAGAGCGCTGCATCAGGATTAACAGAAGTTGTCCCCATGACATCCGAGGGACCCAAAGTGGTATATGACAAATCCACCACTCGTGTTTGACGATGAATATCTCTCCACGGATGAATCAACTAAGAATAAAAACGTAATACACTTGAGACATAAAAGAATAACTTTCCGATGAGTTCGGCTCTTCTAAAATAGATCTGAAAATTGTTCATAAAAATTGACAGAATCACGCAATACTCTGAACTAACTTAAGGCAAAAGTCAATACACGTCCATGAACTGATAATTAAGTATAGAAGATGAGAAAAGAGTTGCACACTTTTGCATTAATCTGTGAACTATTTATAGGATATGAGTGAGATTGGGAAGATCAAATCCCTATGGATGAGGGATTGATGCAATCAGATTTCAAATTACAAAAGAAGATTATACAATTTGAATACAAACAGAAAATATCTGCAGGTAGAGAAAATACGGGAGCAGTTTACAAGTCTTCGTTAACATGAACTGTGAAGACAACTAAGGAGGAGATTTAAACCTAGAAAGGAAATACGATGGTCAAAGGGTTTAGTGGGTCAAAGTATTGTTGTTAGCTGTTGGGCCTGAGATAAAGGTTCTGGACTAATAGTCCAGCCCATTCTCTCTTCAGTCCATATCCATCCTTTGATCCACTTCATTATCTTTTTAGTTCTCTTCTATTTTTTCTTCTTCAGATCTTTTTGTATCTTTCTGTTACAACCAACTACTCTATATATAGAGTAGAGTACAAGGAATAAAATTGAGCCAGAATTATTTTGTCCTATCACATATTTTGTCATGGTATCAAAGCAGTAAAAAGCTCGTCACTGTTCTTCCTCTGCTGGCTCCTCTTTGCTTTATTCTTTTCTGCCCTCTTTTATTCTCTTCATCATCATTATGTCAGGTGCTCCTGGTCCCTCATATGCCAGTATTACCACCAACCAACCACATCATCAACCACCCCCACAGAATGTTCTCCGATCAGAAGACCATCCAGCAAGCCCCTTTTATCTTCATCCCAATGAAAACCCCTCTCTAGTCCTTGTCTCCTCACCTTTAACAAGCACTAATTATCACTCTTGGGCAAGATCCATTCGGATGGCCCTGTTATCAAAAAATAAACACAGATTCATAGATGGT
>JAOQMQ010000194.1:24864177-24881549 GCA_027563845.1 Erythroxylum subrotundum
TTCATTGGTTTCTTAGTTCTTAAAGCTATTACTCAATTGAACTTACGATCGTATCTAAGTTGTTGATTAATAAGAATACTTAGAATACATGTTTCTATTCATTTACATTTAAGAGAAAACATCACCCAATGAATGCTTATTGATGAACTAAATTTTATATCAAGGATCTATTTTAGCGTGATAACATCGGTGACCCGAAACCAAGGTTTGTCTATTAAATTTTAGATCAATTACTTTAGTTGATTTTCAATTTTATCATTCTTTCCTAAATTGCCGTGAATTAAAACCACTTTCCACTACTACATTAATTTGTATTGACAGAAGTTGGTTTTTTTTTTAATTTGGTTGCAGGCGAAAGTAGTACCAAATTTTGGTGCCATTGTCGGGGAGTTTTTCAATGATATATTTATGTTACACAAGTAGATAAGACAACTTAATTGTTATTTGATTGATAGATTGAGAAGATAGCCAAAAGGGTATGAAATAAACAAAATAGCAGCAGCAAATGCAAAAAATGGAACAGATGGTAGCAAACCAAGTCCTTCGCGAACTAGTCGCGCCTACGGACGCTCAACAACCCCACTACATCAACTTTCCAAATTTAGGTAATAACAATACTTTTGAATTAAAATCTGGGCTGATTCTTTTATTACCTATTTCAGGGGTTTACCGGGAGAGAATCCATACAAACACTTGAAGGAATTCGATGTGGTTTGCATGGGAAAGAAGCCGACAAATGTGATGGAAGAGCAAATTAAACTAAAAGCTTTTCCATTTTCCCTCAAAGATGACGCTCAAGATTGGCTGTACTATTCAGCCGGAGAAAACGTGTAAACATGGGCTGAAATGAAGAGATTTTTCTTTAAGAAATATTTTTCAGCATCGAGAGTAGCCAACATCCAAAAGAAATATTGGGAATTCGACAACATATGGGATAAACACTCTATAAGTATTGTGAAAGATTCAAGAAACTTTGCACTAGCTATCCACACCACCAAATAACTGACCATCTATTGATTCAATATTTCAACAAAGGTCTTTTGCTTTCAGATAGGAGTATGGATGACGCTGTAAGCGGTGGCACCTTAGTTGACAAAACATCGACAGCCGCAAGAGACTTGATCACAAACATGGCTTCCAACACCCAATAATTCGAAATATGTACTGGTCATGGAACGAAAATCGTGAATGAGGTGAAGGTTACCACAGTAGAGAAAAGAATGACTTTACTTCTTTGGTGTGACAAATTGCGGTTACGAATAAAGAAGAAGCAAATATATGTGGAATATGTTTGATGTTAGGACACCCTACTAACACATGTTCGGGTTTGCAGAAAGAAAATGCAGAACATGTGAATGTCGTAGGAGGTTTTGTTAAACCGAATCAAAAGAAATATGACCCATTTTCAGCACCTATAATCTAGATTGGCGCGATAATTCGAATTTGTGCTATAGGAACTCTCAAGGGCAGTAAGCACCCACGAATTTCCAACAATATAGACAACTATGTATGCCTCGATAACATCAAAATGTAACAGCCAATTCCGATGGTAAGCCATCTTTGGAAGATATAGTTCAATCTTTAGCTACTAACACTTTGATGTTTCAACTGAATACTTAGGCAAGTATCCGAAATATTGAAAATCAAATGATCTAAATGGCAACTGCCATAAATCGATTGAAGGCACAAAATTTTGGAAATTTTCAACACAACCGAAGATCAATCCCAAACAAAGTGCAAAGGCTATCACGTTGTGGAATGGTAAGGAATAGCAAGAACTACTTTCGAAAATTTTCAGAAGAGAGGTAGAGGAAGAAGCAAAGTAAAAGGCACCTAAACAACCAGAAAAAATGCAAACACATCTACAGAATATGGTAGTTCCGCCCCCCTTTCCGAGTAGATTTGCCGAGGCAAAGAAGGAAGAGCAAGAGAAGGAAATATGAGAGACTTTTCGAAAAGTTTAGGTAAATATTCCTCTACACTATTAAACAGATTCCACGGTATGCGAAATTTCTTAAGGAACTTTGCACTTCAAAAAGGAAATTAAAATTTGATGAGAAAGTGTAATTGGGGGAGAATGTTTCAGCGATGTTGCAAAAGGAAAAGCTTCCACCCAAGTGTCAAGATCTAGGTATGTTCACTATCCCATGTGAAATTGGTGATTCGTGAATTGAAAAATTAGGTGCATCCATAAATGTCCTGCCATATGATGTTTATAAATCTTTAAATGTGGGACCTCTTAAAGAAACTAATGTAGTGATTCAATTAGCAAATCGCTCAAATGCTTATCCAAAAGGTGTGTTAGAAGACATTTTAGTTCAAGTAGGAAATATGCTTTTTGATTTTTATATTTTGTAGATGGGCACCAATGATACATCTTCTTCAACCACGATTTTATTTGGAAGGCTGTTCTTGAAAACTATGGTGATGCTGTAGCCTGCAACCAAATATAACAGAAATCACTTCCGTTAAAACAAATTATTGTAGTAGCGGTAAGCAGATATCATTCTCACGAGGAATCTTTAACGGTAAAGGTTAGCTAGTTCAGACGAAAATAGAAAGGGGGGTTTTGCCACGGAAATTATATAAAATCAAAAGGGAAAAATCGTAAATTGAAACAGTAATTAAATCTGAAAAATTCAATAGGAAAAGTACCTTGGTTTCGGTTACCGATATTATCATGCTATCATGGATCCTCGACATAAAATTGCAATTATTAATAAACATTCATTGGGGAGAAATCTCTCTTAAGTGTAATGACTAGAAACATGTATTCTAGTAATCTTATTAAACAATAACCTAGATACGATCATAGGTAAATTGAATAATAACATTAATAATCAAGAACCAATGACAAGTGATAAACATGTACGACATGCAATCAATCAAGCGAATATCTTCTTAGAATTTTCTGACTTTAACGTAAAGGGGTTAATCCTAATTGCTACTTATGATTACCGAAACTGAACGTCATATTTCGTTAATTTAGCGGTTGAATCAATTAATCTCTAGTAGCGCTCCTAGAAACTAACGAATCCAATTAGAAAGAATAGATCTGAAGATATTCAATGTTTATTAACAACATAAAAAGTAACCAAAAAATCTCACCATAATAACATGTAACATGGATCCCTTAACCAAGATAAGAAAATTAACTACTCATAATTAAATTGAAATCAAAGAAAACAACAAAAGAAATAGTCTCCATAACTTGTCTTTTAATGACAATAACGAAAATAACAAGGGAATTGTGCAGAAACTTTAAGAACAAGAAACCAGAAATTGAATCAGCCCAAAAGCCTCCCTAATCAACATTATCACTTCTTGGAATAGTGCAGAATTTGTAAAACAGAAGAATAAGCCAAAGGATGAAGGTGCGGCAGCCTAGGATGAGAAAACCTATGGAAATACTACTGGAATTTTTTTGAAAGAAAAGAAGAGTGAGGCAGCCTAAGAAGAAAACCAAACCCTATTCTAAACCTAATCTAATTCACGACAGCCTCCTCCCCCAATACATGGATATATATGTACGGCAACTATAGGCTTCCTCTTTGTAGTGAATATCTTCATTATCTTGATTTGATTTTGTCCATATTAGGTAGTCTTCTAATTTAAGTGAGAAACTTCTTGAAAAGAGGACAAAAGGATCTTGGACGATTTGTGTTTTAATTGGAATCCAATTCTAAAAAATCTGCAGATTTAGGATTCTGTCCTTAGGCGTGCCCACGCTTAATCTTTGAATTTCGTCCAGATTGGGGATTTCGAATTTCTTTCCTTCTTTTGTGCCTTTTTGGTCCTTTTTCGTCCTTAGAGTGTTGAAAATCATCTGTAAACAATTATAGAACAATTCCATTAAATTCGGGTAATAATTTCAACACCTTAACAATAATTACGTCCAAAATATGTGCAATTAAATTGACTTATCAAACTACTAGAACGAAAATTGATGTTCATGATGGATCTTTAACTATGGAATTTGATGGTGAATTAGTCAAGTTCAATATATACAATGCCATGAAAATTCTGGATGATGAACAACCTATTGTTTATGTGGATTTTATTGACACATGTGTGCAGGAAAATTCGATTTTAAAGGACAAAGATGAGCTTGAAATAATCTTGGAAGTGGAAAATACATCACGGTGGAAGGACAACCAAGAATCGGTTTTACCCAGTGATCAAATGGAGACATTGTTGTGCCAAATAGAGGACATCGAACCATTGCTCAAGCAGTTGCCATCGATGGAGCTATCCAGAAACAATACCAGATTGTTGTCATCAACTATCCAGCCACCAAAGTTGGAATTAAAGAGCTTGCCTAGCCATTTGAAGTACATCTTTTTAGGTGAGCAAGACACATTGCCTCTTATAATTTCTAATAAACTTACGGTTTTGTAGAAAACTCAGCTAACTCATATTTTGAGGGAGAATAAGGAAGCTTTCGGTTAGATAGTGGATGATTTGAAGGGCATTAGTCCCACTCTTTGCATGCACTAAATTTTGATGGAAGATGAAGCGAAAGAGGTGAGGCAACCCCAATGTCATTGAAATCCACCTATAATGAAAGTGGTGAAGAAAGAAATTTTGAAGGTTTTTGACGCTGGCATTATTTATCCAATTTCAAATAGCAATTGGGTAAGTCCAGGGTAATTTCAAAGAATATCGGGGTAACTGTGGTTAAAAATAGCGATGGTGAATTACTACTAACTCGTTTTCAAAATAGTTGGATAGTTTGCATAGATTATAGGAAGCTTAATTCGGTTACTAGAAAAGATCATTTTTTGCTTCCATTTATTGATTAAATGCTTGAAAGACTTACAGGTAAATCTCACTATTATTGTTTAGATGGTTATTCAGGATACCACCAGATTTTAGTAGCACCCAAGGATCAAGAAAAAACAACCTTCACATGTCCATTCGGCACTTTTGCATATCGAAGAATGCCATTTGGATTATGTAACGCACTCGCGACATTTCAAAGGTGCATGATAAGTATTTTCTCTAATCTTGTGAAAAATTGCATGGAAATTTTCACGGATGATTCACGGTCTATGCAGAGTCATTTGAAACATGCATTGTTAATCTCGAAAAGTGCTTAAACGTTGCATTGAAACTAATTTGGTTTTAAATTATAAAAAGTGTCATTTCATGGTTGATCAAGGCATAATCTTGGGTCATACTGTTTCTTCAAAGGGAATTGAAGTTGATAGGGCAAAGATAGATGTTATTCGATCTTTATCTTACCCGTAACTGTGCAGAAAGTTCATTCTTTTCTTGTTATGTAGGATTTTATCGGTGATTTATCAAAGACTTCTCCAAAATTGCGCAACCCATGTGTAGATTACTCTAAAAAGACGTGAAGTTTGATTTCGAAGAGCCATGCAAAAGTGCATTTGATGAACTCAAGGAATGACTCACTACAGCTTCGATTATTCAGCCACCGAAATGGGACATGCCATTCGAGCTAATGTGGGATTATGAAATCTTCCTCTTATAATCTTTGTTTTAAAAACATCCCAAAATCTCTTTTCTATAACCTTGTGTATTAATTCTTGGTATGGATTATGAAATCTTCCTCTTATAATCTTTGTTTTCTGTGGTGAAAAGTTTTCTATTCTTGCTTGTGGTTTTTCCTCATACTCGTTAAGAAGTTTTCCACGTTAAACCTTTTATGTCCCTTTTTATCTCAATTTTTTTATTAGTGTGTTCGCTTTATCTGAGTGGAGTTTATCTCCTATCACTTTTGCCAATGGAATATGAAGATGGGCAGTCTTCGGGAAAATAGTAGCTAGGACCTGGGGTGGATTAGGGTAAAGAAACAATCGAAACTGACAGCTCCTTGTGACTTGGGATTCCATTCAAGCTAGCGCGATTTCCTTTTATTCAAACTAACGGGATTTCTGTCCATTCCAACTCAAGCAATTCAAAGTCATTCAATCAATTCTTGTAAATTAGCAGCAATCAAATATTTTTGTATTTTGAAATGTACAGAAGTTAGCTCCTAAAATAGGACAATTATATAGCTATATAACCTTTGATATGAAATACACATAAGAAATTTCAAACCAAATAACTCACATGGTATCAGAGTAATTCCTAGCCTAACCCCTCTTTTCTTTTCTCATTCTTAACTTAAACATTTTTTTTTTCTCTGGGCCTCTCCAACCCAAGTCCTTCCTCGATGACTATGTCTTCAACATCCTCTATTCCAACAATCCTGCCTTTTATTCATCATCAAGTCACCATTAAGCTCACCTCCTCTATTTATCTATTATGGAGAACTCAAATATTACCCCTCCTTTCTGCCAATAACCTCTCTTCTCACATACCTAGAACCATCACTGCTCCACCAACCCACATTGATGGCCAACCAAATTCTGAATATCAAACTTGGTTTATGAAATACCAACTTGTTTTGAGTTGGATCCTAAGCTCCTTATCTGAATTCTTCATTTCACAAGTAGTCGGATCTACCATTGCTTATGATGCTTGGAACCAGTTAGCTACCGTATATGCTTCTGGCTCTATAGCTCACACACAAACCCTCAAACAATCTTAACACAAACTTGAAAAAGGCACTGAAGATATTCCCAAATATATGGAGCATGTCAAACGACTCTATGACCAATTGATTTCTCTCAATCATGTCATCTTTGAAGAGGATCTTGTCGACTATATTTTACAAGGTCTTGGACCTGAATTCCGTCCTTTTACACGAACTATTGAAGCAAGGCTCACTCCTACGACATTTGATGATTTATTCGGACTACTACTAAGTGAAGAAATGTAAATAAAAAGCTCCTCCCAATCTGACTTCACGCCAGCAGCGGCACACATGACCACTAAACAACACCACTCCAACCGAGGCAGAGGCACAAGAGGCCTTGGTAGTCGTAGCAACTTTAATCCTAACAATGGAAGAGGATAAGGTCACTCTCCTCATGCACCTAATTCTCTCAACGCATTCACCCCTATCTGCTTCAATTGCAACGATATGGGACATACATCCAACAAATGCCCGGGCCCTAAATATAGTCAACCTAACTAAAACACACCTAAACCAATAAATTTCCTGTCCTCCATCTCCCCTAATTAACCCAAACAATGGATTGTGGATAGCGGTGCCACTCATCATTTGACTCTTGATCTAGAGAACCTTGGATTACACTCAGAGTACTCAGGCACAGACAAAGTAACCTTAAGTAATGGTAAAGGCATTCCAATTTCTCACATTGGTTCCAATACTTTACTTCTCAATAAAAATCAATTGACTCTTGATAATATTCTGCATTTTCTCTCCTTTAACACTAATCTTTTATCTGTTAGTCAATTTTCTAAATCAAATATCATTTCACTTGAATTTTTCCCTGATTGTTTTGTCATTAAGGATATCCCAACGGGGCGTCACCTCCACAAGGGAGAGATTAAGGATGATGTCTATGCTCTCAATCCTAGGTCCAACACCATATGTCCTCCTTCTTGTCATTTGATCACCTTTCAAGATTGGCACAATAGACTTGGCCATGCTATCTACCCAACCATTAATAAAATTCTTCAACAACATAATTTATCAGTATCTACCAAGTCTATGCATCCTTTATGTGAAACTTGTTCTATAAGCAAAACCCATAAGTTACCTTTCAAGAATCCTCAAATGGAGAAAAATCACCACTAGAACTTATCTGCTCTGATTTATGGGGTGAAGAATTTCAAGCTCTAAAAAAAAAAAACCTATTTGCTAATGCCATTATTCAACGAAGTTCGTGCCCACACACGCCCAAACAAAATGGTTGTGCCGAGCGCAAACAATGTCACATTATTGAAACTGGAAGAGCTCTTTTGTATCACTATGTTGTACCACACAAATATTGGGATCATGCATTTTCTGCAGCTATCTATTCCATTAACAGGTTGCCCACACCCAAACTTAATCACCTTATCCCATTTGAAAAATTGTTTCATCAACGCCCGGAATACAACTTTTTTCATGTTTTTGAATGTCTTTATTTTCCTTGGCTTAAGCCTTATACCAAAAATAAATTAGAAACTCGTTCCACTCCATGTGTTTTTTTTTGGATACAGTACATTACATAAAGGTTATAAATGTATATCTTTGAGTACTTGCAAAAATTTTTACTCACACTTGTTTTATTTGATGAGTAGGTTTTCCTGTTCAAGAGCATTGATCAAGGGTTTGCTATCTTAGCAGATCCTACCTTCCCCAATATACAATCATTACCAAAACCAAGTAATAATCCATTACCAAAACCATTTGGCCAAACACTACCACCAGTCGGTCCATGTCTCGTAGCTCAGTAACCCGCAATAGCTCCACATTTAAATCCTATCACAATGCCACCTTTCATTCTATCTAATCCTCTAGTCATAAAATCCATAACTCCTATCGTCCATGACCAAACACATGTCGTATGCCCATCTGCCTCACCTGATCCCATGGTACCACAATCAGTACTAACAAGTCAACCACAAATTTCACTAAATGTCGACCTCTCATCTTATAACCCACCAGGTACCAGCACTCATCCAATGGTCACTAGGTCAAAAACAGGATCCTTAAAACCAAAAGCCCACAACACGTACGCCACTATGGCACCACCGAATTATATAGAAGCCGCCAAACACCAAGTGTGGAGAAAGGCAATGGGAGAGGAGATTGATGCCTTGATGATGAATGGCACATGGGATCTAGTTCCTCGAGAGCATGCATTAAATATAATAGGATGCAAATGGATTTTCTGAATCAAACATAAACTGGACAGAACAATTGATCACTACAAAGCTTGATTGGTGGCTAAAGGATTTCACCAAAGATCAAGTATTGATTACGTAGAGACTTTCAGCCTAGTTATTAAGCTGACAACAATCCGTCTCATTTTATCTATTGCTATGACTTTCCAATGGCCTATATGTTAACTTGACGTTTCTAATGCCTGCCAACTTGTTGAACCCGTTTTTATGGAGCGGCCATAAGGATTCACTGATCGCAACTTTCCCAATCATGTTTGTGTTCTTAACAAATCCTTATATGGATTAAAACAGGCACCTCGATCCTGGTACAATTGTCTCATGCATTCACTTTTGAAACTTGGTTTTAAAGGATCAAAGGCCGACACATCACTTTTCATCTACAATCATGGTTCAAAAGTTGCTTACTTATTGGTTTATGTGGACGATCTCATTTTAACAAGTTCATCTTCTGTCCTACTTCAAAATATTATTTATGGTCTCGCTAATCATGTTACAGTAAAGGACTTAGGCCCATTGACTTACGGCCTAGGGGCGGAAGTCACGGCAAAAAGGAGCTGTATTCATCTTCAGCAAACCAAATACATTCAGGACCTACTATATCGGCAACGATGCGCGAAGCTTCCGCAGTTGCAACGCCAGCCTCTTCCTAAACCAAGGATATATACGCTCAAGCTAAACCATTTCATGATCCTAAACTATGCGGCCATATAGTGGGAAACCTCCAGTACTTGACTTTAACACGCCCAGACATAACCACGACTGTCAACAAAACATCCCAGTTTATGCACTCCCCTTTAACTAATAATTGGCTAGCCGTCAAGCGAATTTTCCGCTATCTTCGTGGCACAATGCATCATGGTCTTATTATTCGACCTTGTCACTTACCAACCTTGCTGGCCTATTCTGACACTAGTTAGGGAGGTGATCTTCGGAATAGAAAAAGCACAACGGGTTATATTGTATATCATGGTCCCAATATCAATTTGTGGTATTCAAAAAAGCAAAATACAATGGATTGATTGAGTACAGATGCATAGTATCGAGCCCTTGCAACTGCAGCCTCAAAAGTTGAATGGCTACAATCACTGTTAAAAAAGGTTCGAATATAGCTCCCTGTGCCTCCATGGTTGCTGTGCGACAATGTTTTTGTCACATATTTCGTTGCCAATCCTGTTTTCCACTCGCGCTCTAAGCATCTCGAGATAGACTTCCACTTCGTCCGGAATGAGGTAAGACAAATGTCTCTAGGTTTCATTCGTGTCCAGCAAAGATCAGTTGGCCGAAATTCTCACGAAGCCCTTACACAAGTCTCGATTCCTTGACTTAAAGTCCAAAGTTCCCGTCATTCCGACTACAAGTTTAGGGGGGTGACAGCTCCTTGTGAATCGGAATTCTATTCAAGCTATTGGGATTTCCTTTCATTCAAACTAGCGTGATTTTCATTCATTCCAGCTTAAGCAATTCAAAGCCATTCAATCTATTTCTGTAAATTAGCGACAATCAAATATTTTTGTATTTGGAAATGTACATAAGTTAGCTCCTAAATTAGTGCAGTTATACAACTATATATATCGTAACCTTGGATACAAAATACACACATTATACAACTCTATATATTGTAACCTTCGATACAAAATACACACAAGAAATTCCAGACCAAATAACTCACAGAAACATGTTTTTCTAGGACAAAATCAAATGTGATTGCCTTCTTCTTTTGTGCTTTGCTCTCACTCCATATTTTTTGGTCAAACACGATAATGTTGTTGATTGGTTATACAAGTTGTTGTAAAGGTTGGTTCAATAAATGGAATAATAATATTAAGCATGTTTAATAATAGGTTAAGACTAAATCCCCCTCTAATCACTATAATTAATTTTTTGAAAATTAATTTGAAAGTCTTTAACATTTTTCAGAATGTATTCTCGTGTATATATAATATCAATATAAATAAAATTTAATATTACTTTCCCTTGTTCAAATATTTTTAATATTACTTTCTCTTGTTCAAATATTTTAGGCGTGTTATAACATTTATTGTTTAAATCTTATATTTTTAAATAATAAAAAATTGTATCAAGTTATGTTTTATTTATGTATACAAATTTTAAATAATAAAATTTTAAAATGACAATTTAACACAATTAAATTATTATTAATGAAGATCTACATAAATTACAATATATTTGATAGTTTATATATATTTCAATATATTTTACCGTTTATTTTACTATTAGTTTTAATTAATTTGTCATTCTTAATTCTAATTAAAGCATCAATTTCTTTAAGATAATTTATTTATAAAAAATATATAAGAATTTTATATCATGAGTCTTATATTTTTAATGGAGTTTAAAACATATTTTAAAAGTCCAAATCTCGAAGAACGTTATTATAATTAGATTTTTTTGTTTTGGTAAATATATAATTAGAATATTCCATTCTTATAATTTTTGTCCGATTCTAAATCATTAAATTTCGTATATTGAAAGAATTATTAATTGAAATAAAAATCATAAAATATTAAGGATTTTCATTTCCCTAATTAGTGTCTATAGGATGGCCCACTTCTTGAACATATCTCCAACATGATAGAAACTTAACAACAAATTGCAACTTCGACTTTGAAACTTTCTATTTGTTTTCAAATGTATTATTAAGTTAATTATTACTAAATTTTTATATACATTTTTTTATAAAATATCATGTCATTTCCTCAATTAAAACCTTTTAAGATCTAGTTTCTTAAAATAGGCTAATGATAAAAACCCAATCCAATTTAACTCAAACAAATTCACACTCATCATCAAAGTTTCAATCTTTCTGAACCCAACAATTCATAAGTTCTAACAAAGCTTTTATTTTATCATTGAACATAAACAGTTTCTCTTCTCTGCCAATGCCATCTTTCAGTCTTTAATTTTCTTCAAATTGTCCAAAGTCTCAAGTCTTTTTCTTCTTCTTCTGGTACTTGGGAAATTGGAGAACAGTCACTATTCATCTTCTTCTTCTTCTGACATTGTTGGAGAACTGAAAACAAAAATAAAGATTTAAACAGCTCCTCGTACCTAATACTGCAACTAAATGAATAAGAGGAACCAACTTTTGAGAAGGGGGTCAGTGTCAAGTATTACATAGGAAAAGACAATAGCAAGGAAACAACTTACAATGGTGGCTAGGCGCTTGTTGGTACCATGCGAGCTCCGCTTCCAGTTACTTGACACGCATGTCAACAAATAATTGGAAGATTAATAATGCTTAAGTTATGAAAAAAAATTAAAATTCTTGTTTAGAAAAACATTTGAATATTTAATTATTTTTATTATAACAGTAGATTTTGATCATTTTCAAAAAAAATTAAGTAATTATATGTGTAATTGATGTCTAAAATATATTTTTGATTAAAAAAAGAGTTAATACAAAAGATAAAATTAATAAAAATATAATTAAAAACAGTTAATTATGAAATGAAGAATCAAGTACCTTCTGACATAATTTCGAGACGAGGTATCTCAGAAAGTTCGTACTTTCGGATTTCTTGTTGAAGAGCATCACTGTACTTTATATTCAATAATTGGAGCCTGGTGATAGTTGACGACAGTAAATGGGACGGCAATCTCTTCAACTTTGGGCAGGAAAAGATAGTGAGTTCTTGAAGACATGGCATAACTGCAGTTATTCTCTTCATCAACTGCTCATCAACGTCATCCCACTCCTCCCATTCCCAAGAAATCCAAAATTGAAGCACTTTCAATTTTGGAAATGATACAAAGAATGTTGATGGATCTTTTTCTTTTTCTATTCCCATAAATTCAATACCCACCCTTTTCACTCCCATATTTTGTAAGTAAAGCTTTTCAAGACACGGCAACTTACCCAATGGAGGCAATTCCTCGCAATGGGAGCAGTTCTGAAGCTTAAGTACTCTGAGTAGATTCAGCTCCATCATCCAACTTGGGAACAACGTCTTGCCTTCATACTCTTTTATGGCTAATATTTCCAAATCCGAAGGTGGCTCTAAAGCTTCAAGTAACTCTTCCTCATTTTCTTGCACACGATCTCTATCAAAACTCGAACTTAAATTGGTGACCTTTTTTTTCTTCTCATCTTCTTGCACACCATCTCTATCAAAACTCAAACTTAAATCGGTGACCTTTTTTTTCTTCATAAGTTTTGCTTTTCTGGCTTCTTTTAGTTTCCTCACATTTCCCAACCCTCTTATTTTCAAACTTCCTCTAAGATTATTCAACTTCTCCATTTCAACAATCGAAAATGATTTATCCTCATTTACGCTTACGATGAACATAGTCAACTCTCTGAGACGCCATAGATTTCCTATTCCTTTGGGAAGATATTTTATCTTACAAGAATCCTCAATATCCAAATACATCAAGTTAACTAGTTTTCCAATTCGTTGAGGCAGCGCTACTAGATTTTGACACCAGTTAAGAATTAAAGTCTGCAAATTGTAACAATCACACAAAGTTTCTGGTAATTTCTCCAATTTTTTATTTTCAGACAAGTCAAGCCACCTGAGATGAACTAATTTATTTATTGAAGATGGAACTTCTTCGATGCCACATTTGCTAAGGTCTAAAGTCCTTAGACATGTCAAATAATCAAATATCTCCTTAATTGCATCAACAGTCAATAGTGATCTATATCCAACGAATTGAATGATCAAACTGCGTAACTTAGCAAAACCATAGATATATTTAGGGAATGGAGCATCATTTTCAATCATCAAAGTCAAATGACGAACATTTGCATCTGCATGTAAAGAGTTTCTATTCAACTCTGGATCGTTTAGGGCCTCTATCATCAAGCACTCATTTTTCATAAATATTTGGGCTAAATCACTCTCCATATCATGCAATATACAATAATCATCATCATCGGTAGAAATTTGGAGCAAAGAACGTGCAATCAAATTATGATAATAAGTCTCACCGATCATTTCCAAATCTTCACATTCTTCTTTTCCCTTTAAATAACCTTGAGCCATCCACATTCTAATCAATCTTCTTTTTTCAATTTTAGAATCTTTGGGAAAGATAGCACAATATGAAAAACATTGCTTTATTGACAATGGATTATCATAATAACTAAGCTTCATAGGATCCAAGACATATTTTTTCTCCAAGACTCTCAACCATTCTTTTTCTGATTTTTTAAAGCGCAAAAGTTCGCCTATAGTAGTAGCAGCAAGAGGCAAACCCTTGCATTTATCAGCAATTCTCCGACCAATGCTTTCTAACTTTTGATGATCACCTTGAACAAAAGCAATTTGACTAATAATTGACCAACATTCATCTGAAGTCAAAAGTCCTACCTTATGTGTACTCTCAAGATTACACCCCATGACTGTAGCAACCCTTTCATCACGTGTTGTTATTAGAATTGTACTTCCTGGCAAACCACACTCCAAATTTTTCTTCAATTCTTCCCATTGCCTACGATTTTCAACCCAGATATCATCTAGAACAAGTAAAAATCTTTTCTTGACGAGAACTTCACTTATCTCCTTTAACACTTCTTTTAATTCTTCAAAATCATACACAGTGGAAGAATCACAAAGGGATTCAAAACGAATTGGTTTTGCAATGCACATTTGACGAAAAGGCTTTGAGGCGCACACCCATATCTTCTTCTCAAAATGATTTTGAATTTCACTATCGTTATAGATTAATTTTGCTAAAGTGGTTTTTCCAATTCCTCCCAACCCCACAAGAGAGATGATAGGGGGATTAGATTTGGCCTCCAGTATCTTTCTTTTGACCTCATCTTTTTCTTTGTCTCTACCTTTCACCTTTTGTATGTCGATGAAAGATGTGGTCTCATGTCTCTTGATATGTTTATCAGTTTTTTGGGATGAAGTAAGTAGGTACCTAACTTTATCAGTTGCAATGTCATCTAGTCTTTGTTGAATTTCTCTTATTTTGCGACCAACTACTTGACGAAGCTTAACATCACGCGTAGTAAGGCAGCAAACGATAGAGAGTACCTTGTTCAACAGAGGAATGGGATTGGAAGAGTGGTGTTGGTTTTGGAGTTGTGATGTCTGAATCCAGGTTTTCCACTCGTCTATCACATCGTCCATGTCATAGGAAACAGCTTTGAGATCAAACAGCCAGTTCATGACAGAAGCCTCCTTCAGTTGCCGCTCCTCTGCATCGTCCAGGAGAGCCTGAATGGACTTGAAATTGCTCACAAGTTTCTTAACTTCGTCGCTAACTCCACTGACCAACTTCATCTCTTCTTTTATGGAACTGAACATCATGGAATTTAGGTCCTCCACCACAGTAGAAATAATAGCATCAACCATTTTCAGTGATCAAGGGGTTTGCAAAGGATTGTGAAAATTTAAAGGAATAATTGCTTGGTAATGGTCGTGGCAAGCTAGGGATGGAAATTCTCTATTTATAAACTGCCAATCACGAGGTGGTAAAGATAATGAATTATTATTATGCATTATTAATTGAAGGCAGCATCTTAATTAAATGAATATAATAAGCATATAATATTCGTATGTCGTTTGTTTGTTGCCTGTTTTCTTCGATAAAGAATCAAAGGACATGCCCGCGTGATTGAGGCGCAGCTTTTAAGGACGGAATTCCATTATTTCCATTGTTGAGTCAGATCCGACTTGGAAAGTAAGCATGTAGGAAGGAAGTGGGACTGCCGCTCACGTCTACCGAGCAGTCAGCATTGACACATCAACTTTATATATAAAGGAAGCATGTCAGACTCCAATTATTGAATATAAAATACAGTGGTCCTTCGACAACAAATCCAAAGGGACAAACTTTCTTGTCTCGAAATTATATCATAAGGTACTTAATTCTTTATCTTATAATTAGCTATCTTTCAATTATATTTTTATTAATTTTTTATCAAAAATATATTTGCATAATATATATTACATATATAATTACTTCTTTTTTTTTTGAAGATGACACAATTGTAAGTTCGTTCTCGCATGGTAAATGACAAAAGAAAATGCGAGAACTACAATCGAGTCATCTTATTTATTAATTGATATATAAAATATTAATTAAAATAAAATTTAAAAAATATGATTATTACAATTATAACTATGAAAGAATCATACTTAATATTGAAGTTTATTCTCTAACAGATTTATGGATATCCCATTGATAATTGAATTATGTATTGCCGAATTTTGTGGATAAAAGATAAGAGAAATTTATTTTGCGTGTTAGTCAAGAGTTCACACTGGTGAGTATGGTGGATGTATTTATCAATAGCAGAGATGGATCATATGGTGGGAGCATGAATCATATGGTGCACAAGAAATATGGAGATCTTTCAACGTGAATACATGCATTTGGTTGGTATCCACCAATGGTTTTTAAAACTTTTTGATGACTGTCGGAAAGCTTGCAGTCTGGATGAGATAAGACTGGATAAGCTGGATCGTTGGGTCTCATGGAAGTTTCCTCTTACTGGTTATATTAAAGTCAATGTTAATGGAAGTTCCTATGGAAATCCTAGAAAAGCAGGATTTGGTGGTCTAGCGCGGAATGAGTTTAGTCACTGGATCTTTGGTTTCTCGGGTTTCATTGGTTGTGCTACCAATATGCTGCAGAGCTTCAGGCTATCTACCATGGAGTGACTTTAGCATGGGACCGTGGGTACAGAAAGATTTTGCTGGAATCGAACTGGCTGGAAGCTATCAAGTTAGTTACCCAGGAATGCTCTCAATCTCAACCTTATTTGACAATTGTTGAGGATATTTTGTTTTATTTACGAAAGGACTGTGACTATTCTATTGCCTATACCTAGCAAGAAGGCAACCAATGTGTTGATTATCTAGCGAAATTAGGATCTTCGTCTTCACAGCATTGGCATCTGTGGGAGATGCTGGTCCCGCGTATTCGACAACTTCTACAGAATGATGCTTTGTCCGTGACGTTTTTGAGGCCATAGGCCTCCTTGTGGTCTTTCCTCTTCACCTAAAAAAAAGAGATGGATTCGGTGTGGTTGGATAAAAGGTGTAGTGGGAGTTAATTGAATTCTAGAAAAGATATATCAAAAGTCATGTATATGTTCCATCCATATTGAGATATACTGTAGGTTAATTTCAAAATTTCAAAAGTTGTTCTTCTGGGTTTGTGCGTGAAATATACATAGTGGGTGTAGTGTCTCATATAGTTTAATTAGAATTATTGAAGCTGGACAATAAGTTTTTCGACTGGAAGATAGTTGAGTACTGCATGCATGTTTCTATTATGTACCGTTGGTTAATTGAGCAGTTGTGGTACTGTTCTGAAGCTAGCGTGAATCAGTCCAACTGGTGGACAATTATTCAAATCTATTTTAGGAAGCTGAAATTATAGGAAAGTTTTTTTTTTCCTCATGTATATCATTGTCCTATTCTTAGTTAAATATTTTTTATTAAAAGTTGTTTAAAAAATTCTCTGATGAGGTTAACACGAATCGGTCATGTTATTAGGTGTGAAATTCTTTTACGGAAGTGAGGTTGAGAGATAGTATCAAGGGTTTGATAGAATTTTATCATAATTGTGGACTAGCATAATAAACATAATTGTGTACAAACCCCGATTAATTAGATGTCAAT
>JAOQMQ010000194.1:24953041-24964901 GCA_027563845.1 Erythroxylum subrotundum
CCGGGGCATGAAGAGAAAGATTGTTGGCATAAGGGAAAAGTTCAATGTTTCAATTGTAAAAGATTTGGACACCTACAAAAAGATTGCAGATTAAAAAAGGAACAAGCAAATATGGTGGAGTTGGTTGATGAAGAAACTCTTTTTTGAAAAATTGGTGAGAAGTGCACCAAGATGTTTTTTAGAGAGAAGTGCTCCAATAATTGCAGGTTGATGAGAAGTGCATCAATAGGTGAAGAGAAGTGCTTCACAGAATATTCTGAAAATGGAGAGAAGTGCTCCATTCAAAAAAAAAAATTTTTGAATTAAGAGGAAATGTTAGAAATAAATTCAAATTTTAAGTTGTTTAAATTCCTTTAGAATATGTTTTTTATTATCTTAGAATAAGTCTTAGATTATATTTAATCTTATCTTATAAGCTAGATTTAGTGGCTGAAAAATCTATTTAGTTGTTGATATTTTGTCTATATAAGGCAATCAAATGCAATAATAAATTATGAGTGTGTTTATGTATTGTTCAATCTTCATTTTATCCCATCCCCTTCATCTTCTTTTTCTTCAAAATTTCAACAGTTAGATCCTCCACCACAGCAGAGATAATAGCATCAACCATTTTCAGGGATCAAAGGGGTAAGCAAAAGGGTTATGAGAATTTGAAGAAGACAATGGTTGTAGAGAGGCAGAAATGAAATTCTCTATTTATAGACTATTTGAAAACAGCTCTGTGTAAATCTCATGCAGGAAATTTACAAGAAATTTCACAGCTTTCCTTAACTTTCACTTTATTCTCTCTCTCTCAACTTTCATTCAACACATTGCTTTAGTTAAGAGAAAGGGATAGTTGAGGGCATCAGGAATTAAGCTTTGTTCTTCTTCTTTTCTTTTTACGTTCTCTCGCAGCTTTCATCCAACACTTTGCTTATTGTTGGAAGCGAATTGGATGCTTCCGTGAGTCTCGATTTTCATCAAACACTTTGTTTATTGTTGAAAGCGAATTGATGCTTCCGTGAGTATGGATTTTCATCAAACACTTTGCTTATTGTCGAACGAAATGGTAAACAGAATTGGATGCTTCCGTAACTCAGAAGAATCTTTGAATGACAAGAAATCAACTATGATGATTGAGATGATAAAAGCAAAAGAAGAAGTGATCTTTATGGGCATGTGTCAAGAAATGGTGTCTCTTCCGCTTTGAACAAGAACTCCAAGTGTCTCTTCCCTCTGTGCATTTCAATTGGCATCTTCCCTAACTTTCCCGAGAAAACGAGAGCGGTTGAGGGAAAATTGGGAGTGAAGAGAGTTTTAGTTTCTGCTGTCTCTAATCTAATAATATTTAATTATTAATTTTTTAATAATTAAATATTTTTTCTAAATTACAAAACTTATTATTGAGTGAGTTGGGCTTTAAGAAGATGGTCCAAAAGGCCCATTTTGATGTCTTCAACTAAACCTGTCTTCAGTTACAGAGTAGCGGCGGTTTTGAGCAAAAATGGGCGGCGGAAGAGGACACCGGTCGCGAACTCAACGGAAACACTTCCGCGACGGCAGAGAGAATGTCTGGAAGCGCTCCAAGTCCGAAAACTCTTCCTCCGCCGTCGATAATCCTCCGTGGCAACCCTTCGCTACTCAAAACCCAGCCTTCGACGAATACTACAAGGTAACCACCAACCCACCACTCACTCACTACCGTTATTACTTCTACTTCCATCTTGTTCTTATGCATGTGTAAATGTAGGAGCAACGGATTGTGGCGATCGAAGAATGGGATAGCTTTGTTCAATTTCTTCGAACACCCTTGCCCTCTGCTTTCAGAATTAATTCCAGGTCATTTTAGTTTTTGATTCAAGCTTGTGTAGTACCTTTTGGTTTTGATCCATTGTAGTTATCTTAGTTTCAACCCATAAGATCTAATTTTGGTATTGTAACTTTTGTGTTGTTCTGTTTTATGATAAAGATATCTTTGCCCTCGTTTTCTAAATTTTACAGTAGCCAATTTAGTGAAGACATCAAACTGCAGCTAGAGAATGACTTCATGAAATCTCTGCAAGCTGAGGTGAGTTGGGTTGGTGATCATTTAGTGGTTGCTAATGAACTTGTCATACTTCTGATATTCTGTTCTTTTCCAAGGACGCTGATGGGAGTGAAGTGGAAGCTATTAGACCACTTCCTTGGTATCCTGATAATCTTGCTTGGCAGTCGAACTTCTCTCGCATGCAATTGAGAAAAAACCAAACCCTTGAGAAGTAATACTTCTAAATTACTACGTGGAAGTGTCACCGTGTTGTCTTTTTATTTGAGTTTAGCTTGATGTCTAATTTGCGTATTATTAGCATTAATAAATAGATTGATTGTGCCAAAAAATCATATTTCCAAGGAAACCTGATTGCTTTTTAGAAGTACCATTTGCCTTGTACATGGCTTAACCAAACAGATTCACAAGGCGTTTCCTTAATTTTGATGGTTTATCTTCTTAGACTATGATTGTTCTGGTCTTATATTTCAGGTTTCATGAGTTCCTAAAACTAGAAAATGAAACTGGGAACATCACGAGGCAAGAGGCTGTCAGTATGGTGAGCAACTCTTTGTTCAAGTAACATAATACCTGATTATATCTACTGTCCCTGTATGCAATTTATTGGATTTCTTTTCACAGCTCTTTAATTGAATTGAATGTTTGTGATGCAGGTACCTCCCCTCTTCTTGGATGTACGTCCAGACCATTTTGTACTTGATAGTAAGGAGCTCGTGCTTTCTGACATTGTTCATCTCTTTCTCTCTCTCTCTTGGTACCTTGCAATGCTCTAATTGATCTAATTCTTTCAGTTCCTTCTATGTAGTGTGTGCTGCTCCAGGGTCGAAAACATTCCAATTGCTAGAGATTATATATCAGTCTATGGAATGTGGATCACTCCCTGATGGAATGGTTTGTTCTCCTTTGTATTTTTAACCTTCCTATTTGTTTATGTGTACAATTATGTTATTCGATTTTAAATTTCTCGTTAATTTGAACTAAATAGTGATTGGAACTTTTTAGTTGTTTTGTTTGAGTACGTTTTCAGTGCTTCCAATAATTGGACATTTTTCTTTCTACTTTTCTTGTTAGGTTGTTGCAAATGACCTTGATGTCCAAAGATGTAATCTTCTCATTCACCAAACAAAAAGAATGTGCACTGCCAATCTGATTGTAACAAACAATGAAGCCCAACATTTTCCTGGATGTCGTGCTAACAAAACAAACTTTAGAGCTTCTGACAAAGAGTTTGAGCCACAATTTAGTCAACTTCTCTTTGATCGTGTCTTGTGTGATGTTCCCTGCAGTGGAGATGGTACCCTCCGGAAGGCTCCAGATCTCTGGAGAAAATGGTAGAAAGTGCTCTCAAGTTATTTTAAATTGAATTTTGTTGGTACTAGACATTAGAGTAATTAGAGTTTCCTTTCTTTTAGGAATTCAGGAATGGGCAATGGGCTACACAACCTACAAGTTCAGATAGCAATGCGAGGTAAGTGAAGCTTTCTTTTTTTTTTTTTTTTTACTTCAAAACTATATGATGTTGCAGTTTGTTGAAACAAATTGTCTATGTTCATTGTGATTTTTGTTGCAATTGTCAAAAATGTTTTTAAGTTAATTATATATGATCAGTTTGTTAATTCTACAATACCATGTCTGTTGTAGATGTTAATTAGTTCACCTGTTTGCACCAGTGGTAGGCATGATTGCTACTGATGTTATATAAACAATGGTAGATTGGAATAATGGAATTTCCATGTTAGAGTGGATTGCATTCTTTTTTGGAAATGAAATTCAGTAAATGAGTCTCTATATGCAACTATATGCTGCTATGATATCTACTTGATGGGGCTATTCACCTTTTTCTTTTCATAGTAGAAATTTAAGTTGATGGATTCAATTTGTTTTAATGACATGATTTAGCTAGCCTTTTGATGGGTATATTGGTTGCTGCAGGCATTTCCTTGCTTAAAGTTGGTGGGAGGATGGTCTACTCCACCTGCTCAATGAATCCTGTTGAGAATGAGGCTGTGGTAGCTGAGGTTTGTTATTGCATAAGATAACGGCTTCAGTAGTCACCAGTTTTTGGGACTTTCTAATGCTGAATCTTGTCTTTTTGCCAATGTATGTCTAGATTCTACGGAAATGTGGAGGGTCCGTTGAGCTTGTTGATGTCTCTAGCTCCCTTCCTCAGCTTGTTCGCCGGCCAGGTTTAAAGAAATGGAAGGTTTGCTATTAATTTTTAAGCTTTTGTTCAATGCAATTCTATTAGCCTTTACTAAATCATGTATATGACAATAGACAGAATAACAGATTGCTCTTTTATTTTAGTGGATTGATTCATGTGTTATAGTTATTGTGATTTTAACTTAAATTTCTGATATTTGATGAGAGTTTAAACTCATTTGCTTTTCCTCAAAGGGTTCTAAAATATTGAGATATTGTATGTTTCTAGGGACAAATAGAACGACAAGAAAGCTTAAATGGTTTTATTGGCTTTTTACCTCTGGCTTAACATAAACTCGCTTTTGTGAAAATAAAAAAATTCAGCTTGAGTGCATCCAAATGTGTTATGGGTTCCATTTTATATTTTGGTGAGTTTTGTCATGCAGTGTGTCCAATCTTTTAAATTTAGCACTTGATGTTCAACAAGATCTTGAATGATTCTAAATTTTGTTGTGCAAGTGTTAACTGGATTGGAAGAAAGGGATTCATGAAGCTTGTGTTTTGTTTGCAGTGGTCTTCCTTTGATGAATCAGAGCATAACTGATCATGATATATATTATGTTTGTTGTGTTGGTAGGTACGGGACAAGGGAGTATGGCTAACCTCTTACAAAGGTGTAGTGAAATCTCACACATCTGGGGTTCTTCCCAGTATGTTTCCTTCTGGACAGAGCTATGAAGCTCCAAGTGACAACAACCATAAGGTTGATAATGGTACCTGTATGAATTCTGAAGGGTCTCAGGTGCAAGAGGATTCTGTAACTGATGATGTGAGTGAGGAAGTTTCTGATCTTCCCCTTGAGCGGTGCATGAGGATAGTGCCCCATGATCAGAATAGTGGGGCCTTCTTCATTGCTGTCCTCTGCAAGCTCTCTACTTTGCCAGGTAATAAAGGTTATGGGTACATACTATTACAAAACTGAAGTTCATCATTAACATAATGATTATGTTTTTAATGCTGGGACATAAACCTTACACAACTCTATCCCACTCATCATTAACATAATGGTTATGTTTAATGCTGGGACATAAACCTTACACAACTTTATCCCGTCTTTTTCATTTATTTGGTGGTTAAGTTACTCTATCCCTGCAGCAATTCCGGAGAAACCTCTTAGGCATGGACAACGTTTCATAAAAAGAGGTGAATCCCAAGAAAAACCATTGGATGAGGTTATTGAAGATAGTAAAGAGTTGGAGCTCAATTCTGAAGATTCTGCTCTGGAAAATTTTTCTGAAGCAGCTTCGGAGGCTGATATGATTGAAAATGATCCAAATAATTCTACCTTGCAACCTGTTCCATGCAATACTTGTTCTGAAAATGGTCCTGAAGAAGCTCAGCTTCCAGCTAATGAGAAAACTGAAGCTGGAAAGCCTGGGGTGAAGCGGAAATTGCAAATACAAGGCAGATGGAAAGGAGTTGATCCTGTTATTTTCTTTAAAGCTCAGGACATAATTGATAGCATAAAGACATTCTATGGTATTGATGAGTCATTCCCATTCAATGGCCATTTGATTTCGAGGAACAGTGACATCAACCATGTGAAGAGAGTTTACTACATTTCGAAATCTGTTAAAGATGTCCTAGAGCTTAATATCCTTGCTGGTCAGCAGCTTAAGATATCTTCAGTCGGCCTGAAAATGTTTGTAAGTAAATTTTTGCTGTCATTTTTTGTACCATTTGTACTTCTTTTTTTATTTTTGGCCAAATCTTCATGTGCCTTAGCATTTGTCAAATCTCTCTTTCTGGATAAACCACTGTGTCCACCTGATTCCTTGGGGAATCGTTCAGAACAATGTCACACTCTTCACTTACAATTATTGATATTTCTCTTTAAAGGAGCGACAAACGTCCAGAGAAGGAAACACTGCTCCATGTTCATTCCGTATATCCTCTGAAGGCTTGCCAGTGATTCTTCCGCACATAAGAAAACAAATTCTATACTCATCTGCGGTGGACTTCAAGCATCTTTTGCAATATAAAGCTGTGAAATTTGCTGACTTTGTGGATTCTGAGTTTGGTGAGAAGGCATCAAAGTTGCAAATGGGTTGCTGTGTGATCGTTTTGAGAGGTGTGTATGATTTCTTGTTCCCTCACAAAGTAGTAAGTAGGGAATGTGCTTGAACTGTTTTTTTTTTTCCTGTAGATGCCAGAGACTCGACGACTCCTGTCAAAGTGGATGCATCAACAGTTGCCATTGGCTGCTGGAAGGGTAGAGGCAGTCTGAGTGTCATGGTCACGGCAATCGATTGCCAAGAACTTCTGGAAAGGCTTCGTCTGCGAGCAGAAACTGAAAATCACTCTCCAATGCAAGAAAACATCTTCGTTGAGCCTGATGGAATGCAGAACATGGACAAAATTGATGAACTTCAGGAATCTAAACTTAGTGAAGTAGCTGCTGATGGTTAAATTGTAACTGATCTCCTCTATATTTAAATTGCATCTATACATTTGCGATTACATTGTATTTGGTCTTCATTTTTTACATGGCAAAGACCGAATATGTTTGATACGTTACGCAATTTTGGCATGAGTTGAAAATTTTGTTGCACCTGAAATCTTGTTTTCTCTGGATTCCTGATGATGAATTTACAGTTATTAGTGTTGATGAAATGTTAAAATATGTATAATCATTCCTAAATTACTTATTTTAAATTAATATATTAAATAAATTTGATAATTTGTAACTTATTTGAATAAATTGAGTGATATTTCAATTTAACTGATATTTATCAAATTTAATGTATCATTATTTTTTATATTATTAATGTTAAAAATAATTTTATGGTCACCACTCGACAAGGTAAAAAATAATTTTATAATCGGATACTTTTAACTAAGTACTTATACATGTTGAAAGTAGCTTAAGTACATGTTAGAAAGTAGCTTAAGTTCCTGTTTGGTTAATCTTTTGAAGAGTGAATAAGTACTTTTAAAAATGAGTGTTTGACCGTAAAATAAAAAAGTACTTTTTTAGTAGATATAGTTTTTTTGATAGCCAAAATATAACTTTTTAATAAGCTCAAATTTGGAACTTTTTAAAAAAGTACTTTCTAAGTATATTTTTCAGATCAATTAATGAGCCTATTTTTAGTTCATTTTATCCATATGCTTTACATATAATTCCCACAATACCTACAAGCACATCTTCACGTTTATTTTGAGATTTATATAATATTATTTGACCTTTGTTTATATGTTTTAATATTTATTTTTTATATTAGTTTTACTTATGTTATAATTCATATAAAGATTTGATTAGATATATTTTCATTTATGTTTCATATAGTTTTAAATTATATAATAATTAATATATTGTGCTTTGCATATTGTTTAATATATTTTAAATAATATTTATACGTATAAATAAGTTTTATTACAAAATAAAATATAGTTAAATTAAAGTATTTTTATTTTTATGTTGTCAAACAGTCTATTATATGAAGCTCTTTCAAAATATTTTTTTTAAATGACAGCCAAACAACTGGCTTCTTAGAAAAATTCTACTGATATAAACTCATCCAAACGGGCAATAAGTAAAGTTGTGCATTATAGAATGATGATAAAATTTATGCATTAGCTAGAATTTTATGAAATTTTTTATCATTATTGCATTAAAGCCATTTCTTTAAGCTTTTGATTTAGTAATCACATGAAATGTATGAATAAAATTGAGAATTTACACAAAAATGTTAATTTTTGGTGCTCTTTTGTCCGATTAAACACTGATTGGAACGCAATCGTTAGACTCGGGCCTGATCCTTTTATTAACTTTAAAATTTGGAAAACAATATTCTTCTACTCAAAACAATATCATTTTCACTTAAAATTATCTAAATCTGACTCAAAATGAAGTCGTTTTTAGTTAAAATTATCCAAACCTAAGCCCGATCAGTTCGGGCCGAACCTGCTGGCTTACACTTCGTATGTTTCTCTCTAATGATCTAAAGATCATAAACAAATTGCCAAAGCATGAAGTTCGTACTTTTGGCCTAAATATGAAAACCTTAACAGCTACCATCATATATAAGCATTACGGGCATTTCCAGAAGATTAAGATTTGTTTCAAGATTGTGGAACATGTAACTGAATAGCAAGCAGCACACTAAAATGCAAGTAAAAAACCAACCTGCTTCAATTCACAACGTATAATTGATTTGCTCGTGCTAAGTAAAGATAAGAGTGACGAACAATTTACAAAGAGAAACACCACACCCTCTCAAAAATTTCTATTTAGGGGCATAAAACAAAAGACGGAATGGAATGTATTGTAGTGTCAAGTATGATCAACTCACAACGAGCTACAGCACACCTTCTTTTCTGGAATTACTTGTGCAGGGCCTGGGATGACTATCTTCTTTCCGGCCAAGGATGCGGGGTTTCCATTGCTTTGATTTTCACCCGCTGCAAGGTTTTTTTTGTTGATGATGTTGAAGATCTCCGTCAACACCGTCAAAAATGCATTCTCCACATTGGTTGCTTCCAATGCAGAGGTTTCTAAGAAGAACAGCCCTTCCTTCTCAGCAAACTCCTTAGCATCCTCCGTGGGGACTGCTCTTTGATCTTCAAGATCAGTTTTGTTTCCGATAAGAATGATGACTATATTCTTGTCGGCATGGCTTCGCAACTCTTCAAGCCACCGTGGAATATGATCAAAGGTCTGCCGTTTAGTTATGTCATAAACCAGCATCGCTCCAACAGCTCCCCTGTAGTATGCACTTGTGACAGCTCTGTATCTGCCATTCAATTACCACCATCAATATCCAGTAATCCAATGCATAGTAAATTGAAAAGAGACTCAATTCTCCAGCAAGTAATTCAACCAACCAAGTCTAACTAGACATTATAACTTAAAATCCTGCAGATCACAAATTTATGAATCAACTCTAGAGATCAAGGAGTTATATTTAGCTGCCGTCCCAAAGAAGCAATGACTAGTGAAGGAATCTAATATATGTTCAGATAAAAATTCTTGGACTTGACATCAGGTAAACATGCTAAAGGAAATCCAAGGATCCAAAACAACCACATAGTAACTCAACACTCAAGAACTAAGATTTTAGTACCATCTATCAAAACCTCGACTTGGAACTTAACCATAACTTAGATGGATCCATCAAAAAGCAGCTCATACCAACATCACACCAACAGTTGTCTTCTTTCCGATATGAGATTGTGATTCCCACCTCTAACTTGAAATGTTACAAAAAAATGGCCAAAATTCATATCTTGAACTTTACCATAAGTTAGTACTAACCACTTAATTCTCATTTATATCAACAAAAACAGTCAACAACCATCAACAGACGCCCATTAGATCGGTCTAAATATATAAAGTTTTTATACCAAATTCACCGACAAAACCTATATAGATGATAGTCAAAGACAAGAAGACTAAAACAGCAGTAAAAGAAACATAAAAGTACCGCTCTTGGCCGGCTGTGTCCCAGATCTGAGCCTTGACGCTCTTATGCTCGATAACCAACGTTCGAGTCTGGAACTCTACTCCAATAGTAGCCTTTGAGTCGAGACTAAACTCGTTCCTGGCGAATCTAGCCAGTATCTGAGATTTTCCAACCGCAGAGTCTCCGATAAGCACCACCTTGAACACGTAGTCTATCTTTTGGTTGGCGTCTCCGTACCCGCCGCTCGCCATTGACGCTTCTCGATCCAAAGCAGAGAGAGAGAGAGAGCAGAAACTGAGTGATTGTGTTCTTCTTTGTCTCTGTCTTTGAGCTTAGTTGCTTCCAACCAGCAATCATGTTATGGGAAGGAGAAGTGATCACCTACGGAACTGTGCTTGGTGCGGGTGAGTTGAAAAGCCATCCAGTGTCTGCCACCTTAATGTTAATAATTGCTTTTGCTGATTTGGCGTCTTTAATAAGGAGGATTCATTGTGACTAAAGTTGTCGTTCACAGAGGATTTTTTTGGAGTTTAGATAATACTAGCGGCAAATCGCCGGATGTTCCGGGTGAGTTGTCTGGTTCGGTTTGCACCGATTCGCTCTATATTCGGGTCGGGTCGAGATTATGGAAATAGTACAATGATTAATTAATTAACTTATATACATGAAAATGAGACTTTTATTAATTAATCACTTCTTAAAAAAAAAAAACAAAACGCATTCGAATGAAAATAAGCAACACCATTTTTTGATTGAATTCTAAATGAAGAGTTAATTATTTTGGAGTAAAAGATATACTAATTTAAAAATTAAAAACATTTTAATTATTTTATATTAATTTAAAATAATCTAGTATTAAAAATACCAAAACATTTTGTATTGTGTTTATGTCAATTTATTTTAATAAATATTTTCTTACAATTGATTATTATGGCGAAATAAAAGTCATTAAATTAATATTAAATTAGAATTGAAAAAATAAAAAATAAATATTTGAGTATTCAATTTTTTACTTTTTTATAATAAACTTATATTTTAAAATGTTACATTTAATATAAGAAATTGTGGCTATTGCAAATGAAGGATCCATGAACGCTCGGTATTTAATGATGTTGACAACAACTTTTTCCTTTTCAACTAACGGTAGATAAGATGCCATATCCACTCAATAGTCAATAGTTGTTGGTTGCCTTTACTTTAATCATTAACATCAAAACCTAGTTGTCATCGCTAGTTTTGACAATTTTGTTTCGAGGTCCAATTTTAGCTCAAATTGATCGGATTAGTCTGATCGGGTCATGGGTTCGAACGATGCAACAAAAACAATATTATTTTGTAAAATTTTTATAAAAAAAGTAATAATAAGCCAAGTCAAGTCAGGCCAATCAGCCCGTAGGTAAGTCAAGTCGGGCCACGAGCTGGCCAGCTCTAGCCCGCAGGTCATTAGAGGTTAGGTTAGATCCGATTCAACCCATAGACATCTCTAGCCATCACTATTTAGCGTCTATTGGTCTTTACCAGTTTTAAAAAATGTTTCTTAAATATATGTACCAATTTCAAAACGTTTCGATAATGTGTAAAAATTTATATATTTTTCAACTTCAACAATTAAAGGTTATTTTTTAAATAATAGCAAAATTAATCATTTTTACTTTTAAATGCATATTAAATAAAATTTTATTTTTAATAAATTATAGATTATTTATTTCAAAAAATCACTTTATCAATCCAATAATATTATCAACTTAATATATCTGTTTTTATTAATTTTTATTTTAAAAAAGTCAAATAATATTATTAGTTTAACATATCTACTTCTTATTAATCATAGTTAAAGTTTTTTTCTATAAACTCGAAAGTTTACTTTTTACGAATTATATGTAGACAAATATGAAAATCATCTAAAATTAGTTGTCTTCATCTTGTTGGGATGTTCGATATTCACAGAATCATTTGAATACTTCTTTCTTGTGGTGCGAACCTAGTAGACGTGTAGGCTTAATCACGTCTTGTAATATTCCAATCCTATTACGAAAACAACATCAACATCAACCCCATTGTAACACAAAGAAGAAATGCAATAAAACTATTGAAATACTTGAATACAAATAAAAAATGAACAATAGCCTTACTATGGACCGACAGCCATAAATATTAAGAATGCTCAGAAAGAAATTGAAATATTATAAGCTAAAGCTACATAAGCTTGAAGGCCTGTGAGATA
>JAOQMQ010000194.1:25019759-25044538 GCA_027563845.1 Erythroxylum subrotundum
TTTCTCGGTTACTGTTCACACTGCACCCATAACTCACTTTCAAGACACAATTTAAACCCCTTCAAGCCACAATTTGACTGAACTTCCTTCATAAGAAATGTAACCAAACTTCTCAAGTTTAATCAAGACAAACCTCACCTCATTTTCTCAACTACATAAGGAGTTATGATCCAAAAACCTGACACATGCACAAAAGAAATTTTCCAGATTTTTAAACCTAATACAATTCCTTTCATTCCAACACCATTCCTACATCAATAAGCATCTAATGTAGTCTTTAATTCAGCCACAAGTTTATCAAGACATTCACTTAAGTAAGTAGGCACAAATTGGCAGTACACACTCACAAGTTTCTTACATTAATTTACCACTCATCTAACATCATAAATTTCATCCAAAACACTAATTTCACATACTTCAACTACCATGTCATTTATCCTTACACAAACATACACTTATACCCATACAATTAACACACAAACTTCATGGAATTAATACACACTTAATCACAATAAATGCTTCTAACTACCAATTAAAGAACACAATACATAATTCTCATCTAAACAAGCTTCAAGCTCTAATTCTTCAAGTCTTCAAATTACTCAAACTCTCTACCTCTCAACAACACCTACGGCCATCACTTACACACACACTAATCATCATCATCACAAGACTTAAGCTTGGTTATGTGTGTGAAGAAGGGAGGAGCAAGCAAGTGGACAAGAAAAATTCTTGTATAGTGGATGAACAAAAAAAAACCAACGAAGGAAAGAGAAGGAAGCACCTACGGATGGAGGAGAAATTTGCAATTCAAAGTGGTTTCAAACTTAAAATGTCGTGGAAGACTTACAACAATTATGTTAATAAGATAACTATTACTCTAAGACACCCTCATGTCACTTGCCATTTGTCTTGTTCTTAAGCACCCATTTATTTCATCTCTAATTACACTTCAATTTCTACTCCAATTTCTCTCCAAATTCTAATGACCCAAAGTAATAAATCCTAAAATCATGTATCTAATTTTTCAGTGCCATTGGATAGTCATTTTCAGTACCGAAAATTCAATCAATCCGTCACTTCGTGATTTTTTCGGTCCGGAAATTTTTCCCGAAAATTTCCAGAAAATTTCCAAAATTGCCCAAAAATGCAAAACACATAACAGTCCAATCCAAATAATTTTTCAAGCATGAAATCATATTTTTTTAACCAAAAATTACATTTAGGCACATATACCGGGAAATGTCATGAATGCATGTACAATTATTTTCATGTGCAATTTTCACTATTCACGTGTAAGGATACACATGAATATTTCAAAACAATCCTAATTGATATATCAAAATTTAAAAATACATTTAATTTAGAAATATTAATAATTTATTTAAAATGCATACAAATTATTTTATATACACAATAATTTATTACGTACTTGCGATTAAAAATAATAATTACGAGTTTTATCATCGATTTAACTGTAAAAATTTTGAACCGTTTATTTTTTTGATTCGATTCTCAACTTTCTGGTTCGATTTAATTTAATAAATCTTGTTGTTAAAAATTGATCAATTTATTAATTAATGGTCTATTTTATAAAATTTTTGGTTCTTATAAATTATGATAAATCAATTAATTTTTAATTGATAATCTTTTTTAATTTAGTCTTCAAAATATTTGATATACATGTATAATCTCTTTTAATCATATTTCAAAATTTTTAATTTTATTTAAAATTTAATCAATTTTATAACTATATAATACTAATTGAACCTTTAAACCTTAAAAAATTATTTGTCTTATTGGTTTAATTTTTTCTGATTTTTAAAACATTGAATTTTATTATTATAACACGAAACCTTGTTCTTTAAAATTAATGGTCCCCAAGGATGGTACATTCCAGCAATAATGGGATATTCCTTTTTGGAGTATGTAAGAAGACTTGAAGAGCAATTCCTACCTTATTTTATTAAAATTTAACTACATATTTATATAGGGTCTACATAAATATGTGGACCAGATTAAGAAGCAAATGGTTGGATCATCTTATCATAAACATGTTACTTCAAGGACGAAGAAATTGGCAAGTTGCTATTTTTGGAGATACAAGAAAATGTTTTAAATATATTTGACAAATAATCAAATACATTTAATAGTTTATAAATCATATTTTAAAAATTATTATTTTAAAGTTAAATTATTAATAAATCGATAATTAATAGAAATAAATGTTCACTTTCGAAATATTCTTAAATAGTGTACAACACTAGTTAGTATAAGGTTTTAAAAGAGGCCACATAGTCACATACCATGATGCCCTTTAACGATCACAGATTCATGCTTGCGGTAGGTGGCATTTTATGACACCCATACTCATTGTCGGCCGGGGTCCCAATTCCCAACTCCTTTCAATAATGTGACAAAATATATTTTTCGGCTATATCATATGATTTTATATGAAATTGAACCTTCGATAATAAAAATCATTGAGCCTAACACGAATCATATGTTATATTAATACTAATTCATCACAAGAGACAAGGAATAATATTGCAATCCGAAATGGGTAGGCAACAAGGTTAGGTTGAACTGAGTTAGTTAAAGCACAACAGACATAAGCAGATGACAACAATCGGCGTGTTTCATGTTGAGGTTGGAAAAGAACTGAGAGTTGACCAGCATGAAAGATGAGATTGGATGCTCGTAGTGTTTAAGGATGACCTAACCGAGGCTGTTCCTATTCTGTTATGCCCTCTGTACTTGAATAAATCCAAGTATCTAATTTATTGTATTGGATGGTTAAGATTTATTCAAATATAGGAGGCACAAAAATGAGAATAGCAGATATGCTTCCAGCTGGATTGAGGCACTCAAGCTCAAGTCTAATCGGTTTCTGATATATATGTCATATTGTCAAAATTAATTTTTTGAATTAAATTGTTAATGTTTTAAAATATTAATCACTTAATTAGACAATTTAAAATTTTAAATGCTGAATTGAAAATATAATAAAAAATTAGACATTCTTAAATATGTTATTCCTAAAATTTAATACGTGAACCTATTTCAATTTATATAATTAGATAGTTCCAAACAAAAGTTACCGAGATAAAATTTTAGGATAATAATAAGTCTAATTAGGTTGGTCTAATTTTTTTATAATTCAAAACTCAATTAACTATTTTTTTTGAATTTAAGTTGAATTTGATTGTTTTTATCATCTTTAATCAAATTAGAAATTGAATTTAAATATTTGAATAGGAACCAAATTTTAATTAAAAATTGTTATTTTAATAATGTGATATTATCCTAAATAGCACTTGGATGTTCATCTATTTCTTAATCAACAAAAATTAACGTTTTGAATTGAATTATTAAAGTTTTTAAAGATTAGTCACTTAATTAAAAATTTTAAATTGTTAGACATTGAATTAAAAAATTATAAAAATTAAATACTTTAAAATTATTTAATCCCTATATGTTCAATCTAACGTGTTAATAAAAATTAAGTTCTTAATTAATTAAAATGTTATTTATAATTTGTTTTTAACTAATTAGAACATTTTTAAGAATTTAGAAATACCTAAAATTTTTATTTAAATTTAATCGATCACTTAAATTTAAATTAATTTAAAATAAAATAAAACATATAATTTAATTTTGAATTATTACTTCGTTGTAACTATGCAAACGGTTCGCCTCCCTCGCCAACTATGTGATGACTTGGAGCGAACCATGCAAGACTTTATTTTGGGGATCGACGGGAGACACTAGGAAGCTGCATCTAGTTAAGTGGGAGCATGTGTGTCAACCCAAGAAATCGGGGGGCCTCGATCTTAAGCGCATTAGATCGACCAACGATGCTCTTCTCACTAAGCTAGGTTGGGACTTAATCGCAAAGCCTGCAGCTTTCTAGGTCAGGATCTTATGTGCTAAGTATCGCCTAGACCCCAACTTTATCCAGCCCCAGATTGCTAGACCGAGGGCTTCAGGAACCTGGTAAGGTATCGCAGCCACTTAGACCTTTGTACGCCAAGGCATAAGGTGGGAAGTGGGAAATGGGCGAAGGCTGCTATTTTGGATTGATAATTGGGTGAAGGATTGCGGGCCCTTTGTTTCTGTCGTGATCGCTCCCCTCCCCGCAAACGTTCTCTCCGCTACAGTTGAGGAGTATACGGATGATGACGGGCATTGGCAATGACACCTGTTCCAGTAATATCTCCCCTCCACCGTCTGCCTGGACATAGCGGCGGTTCACATCAATCCAGCAAGCACTGTGATAGATGTGATTACTTGGGGACAAACCACCCATGGGAGATTTTCAACAGCTTCAGCCTATGATTTAATTGAAGGAACTATAGCGCTCGACTCTCGTCACTACTGGGATTCCATTTGGAAATGGCCAGGCCCATAGAGGATTAGGGCGTTCCTTTGGCTTATGGTTAAGTAAAAGCTGTTAACCAATCACCAACGGGTGGTTCGACATCTCACAGCGGATAGCAGTTGTTATTTTTGCGGGACTGAGGAGTCTGCTTTACATGCTATTCGAGACTGCAGACAAGCGCGAAAATTGTGGAGCAAGTTCCCCTCGGTTGTGGTTGACACGGAATTCTTCCATCAAGATATGGAGCGGTGGGTCACAGCCAATCTTATGAAGCAATCGTAGCTGCAGCAAATCCCCTGGGCCATAATCTTGGTATTGCCTGCTGGTCCTTATGGCGATGGCAAAACAAAAGCATTTTTTAGATTGATTTTGAGTGGCCAACAGTTGATTTTGAGTAGCCAACAGACGGGGCCAAGATTATTCTAGACTATGCCAACTGGATAGTTAGAGCACGATTAGCTCAAAATTGTGTATATCAAGATCAGGGTTTACCTGCTGGCCAGATTACGGAATGGACCAAATCGATGGAGAGATGGATCAAGCTTAATACCGACGAGGCGGTCAAACAGAATTTTAGCGTAGCGGCAGCTAGCGGGCTGCTTAGAGATTGTCATGGGCAATGGCAAGGGGGCTTCCTACATCACATTGGCAGAGCCTTGCCCTTAGCTGCCAAACTCTGGGACGTCCATTCAGGACTCCGTATGGCCTGGACGCTAGAATATCGACGAGTGATTGTCGAAGTGGACTCTTTAGAGGTTATCAATATCCTTTCTTCAACGTTTACACAATCTATTGAGATTTCTTTTTTGGTAACAGGTACCCGATACCTCATCCACTGTACGTGGGAAGTGGAAGATCCAGCACGTGTACAGGGAAGGAAACCAGTGTGCAGACAGTCTGACCTCTCTCGCAATGCCCTCTAGACCGGAATGCATTTTCTGCAAGAGCTCCCGCATCTCGTCAGGGATCAACTTCATCGTGATCAGCACAATCTTTTGTATCGCAGATCGTTGCGGTAGATAGAATGTTTTGATTTTTCTTGTCCATTGTATCAAAAAAAAAAAAAAAAACAAACAAACAAAGTAACACGCGCAGATAGTCACGACGCGCGCCAACCATTGAACTCATCGCCTGTCTCTCCGCAACTATGTCCCCTCTCCTTCTAAGACCTCCGACTTCCTAACTGAACTCAAAACGGCACCCCCTCACACCCAAAACGACGATGACACTCCTCACTTACTCATCCCCTCGCATCACCACCACCGCCACTCTCTACCTCTCCACCGCTGCCTCCGTCGGGCGCGTCACAGCAAGAAACTCTAATATCTCCTTCCCAATTCTCTCTCACTCTCCATATTTCCATTACAGTCCCAAAATTCTTAAAATTTTTTCAAGTTCCGCCCAACTCAAGCCCTTTAATTCATTTATCAGAACATACCAATCGGACGATGAGTTGCCAATTCAGAGCTCCGATAGTTTTAGCCTCGACGCTTTTCTCTCGGTCGCCGAGTTGCTGTGTGTGTTGTCGTCAGCGGTGGTTATGGTCAGCTACGCGTTGAACAAATCGGTGTTTAACTACAAAAGTGGGTTTTGGGCGGGCAACAAGGTGCTTGTTTGGGGAGTGGTGGTGATGGTGGGTGGTATTGCGATTGGGTCGTGGATAAGGAGGCGGCAATGGCGACGGATTTGTGGCGCTACGGTTGGACGCGGTGGAGAGAGTGTGAATTTAGTGGGCAGGATTGAGAAATTGGAGGAGGATTTGCGGAGCTCGGCTACAATAATTAGGGTTATGTCGAGACAGCTTGAGAAGTTGGGGATTCGATTTCGCGTTACAAGGAAAGCTTTGAAACATCCCATTGATGAGGTATAACAATTCGTCTGCTTTCTTTCTTGATAGTTCTTTAGAAGTTGTTGTGTTCATGAAACGAATTAGACAGTCCTGGAGAGTCATTGGAAGATTGATTTGAGAAGAAGCAGGCTACAAATTGAAGTGCAGGTTTAGTAATTCAGGTTGTCGTGAATGTATTGTAAGAGTCGATTGTGCAAGAAGCTAGAATAGAGAACTTTTATGTTAGGGATACTGTAGATAGCAATCAAGATCAGAGATGCTCGAGAAGATTTAGTGATGGTACATGTTTATAAATTTTACCTTTCCCCACCTTCTGGGAAGAGTTGTATGGAATCTATGAGGAGCCTTAAATACTGTCGATGATCAAATCAGTGATACCACGAAATTATTAACTTTCTTAATTGTGTATCCTGTAAGCTCTAAGCAGTGAATTTGACCTGTTCGCATCTGCTACTGATACTGCATTGTTTACAGGTATAATTGGATCCAAAGATGAAAGTATTTCGACAATTGGATCCTTAATTTTCTCGGCTAAGTAGTACATTTTGTATAATTGAGCATGGAGCCTGATTATAGAGGAAAGGGGGGACAGGGGGTTGAGTGGCTATCAGAAATTGTGACGTTTGAGTGGTTATCAGAAATTGTGACGTGGAGGCAATGGCTGAGTGATTAACTGGTTATGGTTTATTTAAGAGTTTAGGTTTCTACGATTCTTTGACTTGACATGGTCATCTCATCTGATAAGAGAACAAACTACTGTAATGCATTTCAGTGGCAAAGTAAAATGTTGTGACCTCACATGGACAAGTTATATGTGTTTTTCCTATATCATTATTCATTGTTCTATGAATATTAGGAGGATTTTACACTTGGATTTATGGTTAGCTGTCTAAAATACTTGTAACTTCTTTGCCTGTTTTGGAGGCTGCACATCAAGATGTTTTAACAACATAGCATCCCATCCTTCATGTTTGAATGGGTTTTGGTTAGATATTGTGCGGCTTCAGAAGAATCCTCAGGCAGGCAAAAGTAGTGTAATTTAGAGTGCTCAATTGGTTATCCCAAAGTCCCTGTTCAGAATCGCTCTTTATCTCATGGTTTACACAAACAATGAATTGCTCTTTTGCGATACTCTTTTTGCATGTTAGTAATCTCAAAAATTGTTAGGATTTGGCATTTGGTTTTATTTGGTCCATTCAATTTCATGGAAGAAGTGATGTAAGCTTTCATTTCGTAAAAGCAAAGTTTCTTCTTTTTTTTTATATAAGATTATCGGCTTACTTCCATTTGAACTTCTTTTCTTTTGAAGACTGCAGCTTTGGCCCAAAGGAATTCCGAGGCAACTCGAGCATTAGCAATACAAGAAGATATTCTCGAAAAGGAACTTAAAGAAATTCAGAAGGTTTTGCTGGCAATGCAGGTAAATTTCAACTGTAAATATTGCATCTGCTGGCTGTATGATAATTGTGTATCTGGAGTTTATATTACAAAATTTGGCACATATTCTGCCCCTTTTGATCTAAATTAGCGATGGGCAACTTTCCTTGACTCGAACAGCAAACTTTATCCCACAATATCTGCATCTTATGTTCCACAAATCATCTGCTATTGAAAGATGAATTCTACTGATTTTTTGGCTTCTAGAAGTTAACGGGCTTTATTATCTATGCCAAGTTCACTTTCAAATTGGTTGCCAAGCTTTAATGACCTGCCTAACATTAGTTGGTGCCATTTGAAAGTGCATAGCCAGATTAGGAAAACATATTCTTTGTTTATTACATAGTAGTGCTGCTATACTTTGCAAGTTTAATGCCACTTTTCCATATAATAATGTTGGATGAATAAAGAAAGAGAAGAATCTATATATATTACCTTTTATGACAAGCGTAAGTGTCATTAATGATCAGATATGGAGCTTATTACGATTTATGATGCGAGTTTGAAATACTGTTGGTTGATCTTCATTTTCTTTTTTCCTGTTGTAGGAACAACAACAAAAACAACTGGAGTTGATTCTTGCAATTGGAAAGACTGGGAAGTTATGGGAAAGCAGACAGCAACCTACTAAACAACAAAGTGTGATTGAAACATCTGATATAAAAGAGGAGATGAAACGTCCAACCACCCACGAGACCGAGGTTTCTAGTCCGAATGCAGGAGCCAACAATGACAGACTGTAGGGATTTTGAAACAATAAACAGTAGTTCGGATTCTCTTGAATTCACCGATGATCAATCCCAAAAGGTCAATTTTCCGACATTGAACAGGTAGCTGTGCTGTTCTGTTGCAACTGGAACGGCAACACTGGCCTTGGAGTTTGTCATGTGAGAGGCGGCTTTCAAGTTTCTTGAGTCCAATTTCCGTCCAGATCCAGTTGAGTGATAGTGGAAGAACAGATGAGAATAAAGAATAGAAACACGAAACCAGTGTAACATTGAGACCCAAAAGTTTTGGCTGTGTACTCTTTAACTTATTTCTTGTTGTAATATGTTCAATTTGGATGCTCCTCTCATTTTACTAATATCATTTGTAGTCTTATCAAATTTCATTCACTTTCGCACTGTTTTATTATTTTAATAAATCATATTATTAAAAATTAATTAATTAATTTTTATAAATTAAAATAAACTAATTAATTTTTATTTAATAATTATTTAATTATTACAATGTAGCTTATTTATTTATTTGTTTAAGGTAAATAAAAAAATTATTTATTAATAAATAAGAAGTAAAAAAAGTATATAAACAGATAATCATTTTTTATATTTATTTTTTAAAATTAATAATAAAAATACTTTTGCTATGTACTGTTAGTGGATATATAAAATTAATTAATTTGATCTTATACAACAGTTTAAGTTATTGTAGTGAAACAGTCATTTAATATAATATCAGTCTTTGTAGTCAAGTGATCGTGAGCTCAAATCTTATCACTTACCTATTTTTCAGCTCAAATCTTATCACTTACTTATTTTTCAGCATAAGATAAAGTAAATCTGTACAAATTTCAAGCCTAAAAAATTTTCAATTAAGAGAATATATTAAAAAATATATAAAACTAATTAAATTGTTCTACTGACGAAACCTAATTGCAGTACCCAATTCCCCTTATAAACACACTCCCCTCCGATTCGTCCCATTACTTGCACAGCCCTTGCCTCTTGTTGTCACCGTCCTTGAGGTAAATGCTTTTGAATGTGTTAGTGTTCTCTTAGAGGTGTTTTCAAGTTTTGTATTTGCTTGCTTTTATTTCCTTTGAAATGGGTTCTCAGTGATAGATTTGGGGGAAGATTGTGTTTCTCGGTGATGATCCAAACAAGATGACGAGTCTGATTTTATAATCCATTCCATTTTTCCCTGACGACGAATCGAGGCATTTGTCTGAGAGAATACGCAAATCCCCCCGCTTTCAGTTTTTTTTTCTCCTAATTTTGGCGTTTGAAAGTCTATTTTGCGATGTTAATTTATTGCGGTTTTGTTTCCTCATAGCTTTTTTAAAGTCTGATTTCAACGATGGATATAACTACAGGGCTCTCGGATACTTTGTGTAAGCATGGAGTGCGTGGTACAGGGGATAATAGAGACCCAGGTTGATTTTTTTATAAGCCAATTTTCACTTCTTTCTTTATAGTATTAGTTTAAGCAATGCTTCGATGCTTAACTTGTAAAGAGTCAGTCGGTGGAATCATAGTTAATCCTTGAGATGTCATGTAGTATAAAAGGGAGTAATGAGATTATGTTGAGCAATTTGTTGCTGTAAGTGATGTTACCCTAGCGATGGTCTTCTGCAAGTTGCTGTACTGTTGTCATTCTTGTACCTGATTTTTTGTCATGTGCATTGAGAGTGAGGTTTAGAGTTTGTAGTTTTTACCCTAGCGATGGTCTTCTGCAAGTTGCTGTACTGTTGTCATTCTTGTACCTGATTGTTTGTTATGTGCATTGAGAGTGAGGTTTAGAGTTTGTAGTTTTTCTTAATCTGGATTTTTAAGGACGTAATTTAACTATATGGATGGAAGTGATGATTATTTCCCCAAATGATCGAAGCTGAATAAACTGAGCGATTTTTCTCTACAGAGAATCCAAGCCAGAAATCTGATCCATCTTTTTCAACTAATTTGAAAATCCATTACATAGTTTCTGTTCTGCTTTTCCTTTTGGTCACAGTGTCTTATTGGAGTATCTGTTTTCTTCTTGTGTGTACTTGTGTTTTATCACATCATTTTTTATTTTGCTATACTTTGAAGACATGCTATATAAGAGCATGTATCTTAAAGATGAATGTGATGATTATTTCCCCCAAATGATCGAAGCTGAATAAAATGAGCAATCTTTCTCTACAGAGAATCCAAGCCAGGAGTCTGTTCCATTGCATGTAAACAGACATCATAGTTTGTTTTGTTGATTCAGTATGCCTATGTCATTTTGCATTTTGTAAAATTTTAAATTATCATCACTTTTGTTCATCTCATCTGTCATGAGATTTGAACTTTTGGTTAAAGGTGGTTTTAATGATTCTTTTCTTCAAATGAATGATGCCGAAAATGTTTCAGCAAACTTTCTTGCATTTATAATCTTTTGTGATGATAGAGATGATGGTTATTTTGCCAAATGATCAAGGTTGAACAAACTGTGCGATCTTTCTCTATGGATAATACAAGCCAGGAATCTGATCCATTGTTACATCAAAATATGTGCTGTAATCTTGTTTCGATGTGATTGAGTCTGAATGATTTGAGAGATCTTTTGAAGGGAACTGGAGTTTGTACATATTTCCTTGTAGACTGTTAAGTTTGTATTTTACTTCTATAGTTAGCAATAAATTGGCAAACTTGTCTTGTTTAGCTTGTAAAAATAGAGTGTAATCTGTTTTGTTTTGTGCATGAGTATGAAATGCCAAATCTAGAGTATAGACCCCACGGACACGGCAAAATGGAGCTGTATCCGCGTGTCAAACATGTGTCCGACACAGACACGCGCGTGTCACGGACATCCACAGAAAGTGCATAGATATGCTCCATGTTTTTTGAGAGGGACTTATAAAGTACAAAATATGTATGAACTATCAAGATATTGGAAGTCTTGAAACACATAAATCAATATATATCATATTATGAATTCTGAATTTTTTTTCTTAATTCTAAATTTTATAATATATATATATATATATGCCGTGTTCGTGTCCACCAAATTTTAGAAGTTGGTGTGTCCCCGTGTCCGTGTCGTGTCGCGTGTCCGTATCCGTATCCGTGCTTCTTAGGACCCTAGAAATGGAGTGTTTTCCACTAGAAACTTTACTTGGGCTATATTTGGGAATTCATGAATATGTTAGTGGTTATTCATCTTGCCTCTTGTAAAATGAGTTGCTCTTGGAGGTTGACCTTCTTTATCATATTTAGAAATCAATTGTTGATTATAGATTTTCCATCTTGAGTATGTCTGTCCTCGAGTGTTTAAAAAGATTTTCTGAAATTTCTTTTCTCTTGTTTATTCTTTTCTTTGCATGTACTTGCAATCTTTTTTCATGCAGCACGTTGAGGCCCTTGAGATTCTGCTTCAGGGTCTTTGTGGTGTTCATAAGGAACAATTAAAGATACATGAATTATGCCTCAAAAGTGGCCCTAACCTTGGTTAGTAGATACTCATTTGGGAATGCTAGTTGACGAGGTTAATGCCTTTATGTTAAGTTGGAAACAATGTGTACTCCCACTCTTTCAGGGCATGTTACATCTGAAGTTCGGTTATTGTGTGATCTTGAGCAGCCTGAGCCCACTTGGTATGCTAACTTCTGATCTGCTGGCTTTTGTGTGTTTTTATTCTTAAATTGGTTGTTGCAGGACTGTTAAAACATGTTGGGGGTGCAACAAGTGATGTTAACTTCAGATCTGCTGGCTTTTGTGTGTTTTTACGCTTATATTTGATTTTACAGGACTGTTAAACATGTTGGGGGTGCAATGAGGGGTGCTGGTGCAGATCAAATATCGGTTCTTGTGAGGACCATGGTGGAGAGTAAGGCCAGCAAAAATGTGCTTCGCTTATTCTATGCCCTTGGTTACAAATTAGACCATGAGCTGCTGAGAGTGGGATTTGCATTCCATTTCAAGAGAGGTGCTCGGATAACTGTAAGAGTTTCCTCTGTTAATAAGATGCTAAAATTACATGCAACAGATGAAGCTGTACCCGTAACACCTGGAATACAGATGGTTGAAGTAACATCCCCAGCAACATCGGAAAATTATTCTGAAGTTGTTGCTGCAATGTCATCATTCTGTGAATATCTCGCACCGTAAGTGTTATGATTTGCTTGAATGATTGATTACTTGGATAAGGTATTGGATAAGTATTTCTTATGCAAATAGCTCTTTTCTATAGAAGACGTGATAGAAATGGTGTGAAATTTAATAATATGAATGAATGATTCTTGTAGATCATCTGGTTGTAGCAAAATAACTTTTTCATTTTACGCCAAGGTGCCACTATAAAAGGAAGAACGAGAAGATAGTAGTGCATGATAAGAAAATTGCTAATTGTCTGTTTTTGAATTTTGATGCTAATGTAGAGTATTTAACTGTATTGCTTGGCTTATTTTCTGCAGGCTCTTGCACCTTTCAAAGCCAGGTGTTTCTACAGGGGTGGTGCCCACTGCTGCTGCAGCTGCCGCTTCCCTTATGTCTGACGGTTGAGGAACAACACTGTAACAACAGCCTACATCTCTGTTCTTGGGTTTTTATTGGAAAGTCATTGTCTACTCAGGCCCCCACCAAAATGTCGAATAGAAGAGCCAAATGTGTTCCAAATTCATAAATATCGCCTTCTTGGATTGTTGGTCTAGAATTTTGGGTTAGGAGTTACAAGGGGAGAGGATTGATGTGATGTTCGTCATAATACATTGCTTGATGAAGCGAAATGGTGCCAAGTGCTGCACATACTGTTTAAATTGTGAGGAATGGACTAGTATACAGACATTGCCTGTAGATGTTAATGTATTCTTGTCAAGCTATCCTGTATCGATGACTTTTCTAGTTCAGATTGGGGCTGTGTAGGTTTTTTTATCATAATCCCGTTTGCTAGTCACCAATGTTATGAATTTTCTACTGTTCAGAGCACTGACTGCATCGGTTGAAAAATGGTGCGATGCTCCGTGTTCTGGTGCGGTCCGATACTCAAAACGTTTTGTATCGGTTCTCTAGGTACATTTGATTCTCATCATACCCTCTCTTTCAACACCAGAAAGAGGCAAAAGTTGCCATCTTTTTCTGCTTCTAGTCCACCACCTACTTCAGCTTCACATCAATGATTCATTAACCGTAACTTACTGCTAGTACAAATGTATTAAAAATTAGAAATAGATAAAAAAAAAATCGTCATTATCAAAATATTATTAAGATGAAAATTATATCAAAATCGATCTTTTATATTAATTTTTTAATAATTATTTTTTATTATGTTTGATTGATACTTTTATTCTAAAAATTATTCATAATTATTTAAAGATTAATTATTTTATAAGTCATTGAGATTTTTTATTAATTATTTATAAAATATAAAATATTTTAATTAATTATATAATAAGACTAAAAAAAAGTATCATTACCATTTTAAATATTTAAAACTAAATATTAATATAACTATTAACTTTATTTAATACTATATCAAACGCCCATTCTTATTTCAATTCTCACTTTTTATTTTCATTTTTGTTTTTTTATTTTAATTTCTTCTTACTACCAAAACCTTAATACATGTTAATCGTTCCTTTACACATATTTTTCTTGTTTGGTTTCAGTAACCAAATTGCATTAGGATTTTTATTTCAGTAATTATATTTATTTTCAGTTTAAGAGTAAATGTAAATCTCTTCCAAAAATGAAACCTACAAACAAAGATAAGGAGACATTACAGTGTACAACCAAGAAGGGGTGGTGGCGCAGTTGGCTAGCGCGTAGGTCTCATAGCTTCTGAGTTATCCTGAGGTCGAGAGTTCGAGCCTCTCTCACCCCATTCACCTTTTTACTAATTAGTAGTCACATCGTCCTTCAACAAATTAACCATGACAAGGTTCATCAGAAACATTTCTCACTTTACATGCTTGGCTTTGTTCATCTTTTCAGGAGTAAAGTTCACTGTTCCGGCTCAATACAACTAATTCAGCACGGGCTACATGATCTTTTCGCGGTTTACCGGATAAATTAATAAGTCGGGTGCAAAGACGATAGAACAATGCATTTGATTCAGTTGAACAAAACAGTGAATATAGTTCATGAATGACCATCATAATCAAATTCAATAACCAGAAAGTTACTATAATGGCACAGATTTTAGCCTCCAAAATTTCAATATAGGAAAGTGCACAAAACAAAACAAGAAAAGTGTATCTCCAAACTTTTACGTCCTCCTAATCAGTATTCCTTCATCTAAAAGGTTACCTTATATGGATCAAGACTATAAATTCTACTTTTCCTACTGATTCAAAGCATTTACTTACCCCACATGAAGTTCAAAGGACTGAGAGCTACTACTTCTGTCTGCACTGCAACAAGGTTGTCAAAACTTGCAATCAGAGAGGGATAAAATGAATTGATTGTAGCCAACTGATACAGCACAATCTCTATGCATCTATCTTCTACTGCTTGCTGTTTTTCCCTTGCTTATATCTGCAAGCTCTTCAATGAGTTTTCTTTCTTCAGTACCTAACCTTTTCGGAATTTCGACTTGTACACGAACCAACTGATCACCCCTCATGTTGCTTCTGTTCAGCACAGGGATTCCTTTCTTTGACATTACAAGTGTGGAGTTCGGCTGAGTTCCAGCCGGAATCTTTAAATCAGCCATACCATCCACTGTCGGCACCTTGACTGTAGTACCCAAAATTGCATCTATGTATGATACTTTGCATGTATATAGTATATTGGTATCGTCACGTTTCAGAACTGGGTCAGGAATGACTTCAATGACAACAAAGAGGTCGCCAGGTGCCCCACCTTTTCTTCCAGCATTACCTTCAGATCGGACCCTCAAACGGCTGCCGGAGTCCACTCCAGGAGGAACTTTCAAACTGATGCGCTTTGTTCTTCTCACCCTTCCATCACCTGAACATGTGTTGCAAGAGGTAGAAGTTTCACCAGTCCCACCACATGTCGAGCAAGTCATTACCTGCTGGAAGATGCCAAGTGGAGTCCTGGCTGATGAGACAACCTGACCTTGCCCACCACATGTACTGCATTTGGATGGCTTTGTCCCTGGCTTTGCACCAGAGCCATTGCAGGTACCACAGCTCTCAAGTCGAGTTATCTCAATTTCTTTCTCGATTCCAAAAACTGCTTCCTTAAAAGTTAAGATGAGATTGTAATATTCATCCTGGCCATCAACAGCTCTACTTCTGGATGTTCTACCACCCATGCCCATACCCCCCATACCACCCATGCCTTCAAATAGTGACTCGAACAAATCAAAAGGACTGCTGAAATCCTGGCAGATTACATCAACAGATCCATTCATGAGAAGGCAGAAGACCATTTGAATCTTGACAAATTATAAGGCATAGCTGCTATTTAACATGTTAAATATTGACTTACCCCCGTACCCATACCCATACCACCTTTAACACCAGCCTCCCCGTACCTGTCATACAAAGATCGTTTCTCATCATCTGACAAGACCTGCACAATAAATTTATCCTCAGATCATGTAGACCAAGAAAATTAAGAGCTGCTCCAACCAAACATAAACCAGAAATCAGTGTGACCAAAAGACTCGAGTTGTACCTCATATGCGTTGCTAATTTCCTTAAATTTCTGCTCTGCCTCAGGCTCTCTGCAGTACAGAAGCAAATAGTACAGTTCGAATCATACGAAGGCAAGAACAGATCAAGAACAACGCTACTTATAATTAATGACTAATCCATATTCAGCTCTGGAATGTCAGAAACAGAACAAGATTAAACATATGATGAAGAGACAATGTCATTGTAAAAATTAGATCCCAGTATGGCCCAAGTCCATGATTTCAGTTAATTCATCAGTCTTGAACAACCCGAAGGGACTGAAAAATTAAGGGCCATTTATCCTAATGGAAAACATGGAGAGCTTTTTAAATAATTAGGCAAATAATAAACCATGCATAATACAGCAAATGTAAGTTGATGCCAAAGGAAAACAAGACAAGGATGAAATAGAGTCATGCTTCAGTATTGGAGAAGCTTACTTATTGACATCAGGATGATAATTCCTAGCAAGCTTCCGATAAGCTGAAAACAAGAAAGCACAAAGAATTTTAGAATGTCTCAGAAGAATCAAAAAGAAATCCAAGGGATATAAACACATTAGTAATTCGGAGTTAGGAGCTCCAAGAATTCTTCTAAAGCAACACAATTCTATTATTAGATAATCACAAGTTGAAATCGGTTTTCACATATGTACTAGTAATGAGATTTCTCATATATGCTTATCGAAAAAATAGATTCCTAACATAACAACACCTGAATATTGCTCCATAGTTTGTCACTGCACAAAAATTCAAAGTAGAATAAAGTACATTGACAAACATTTGGCATAATAATCTTACCGTCAAACGATTCTAATAGAACTGAAACAATGACAACTCTATCTGTTACAGCGATTAGCAAACTAATTCTACATTTTCAGCCACGATCGAGAAGTTTTTTCTACCTAAGGCTATGTTTGGTTGGACGTAAGGTTTTTGATTGAATATAATGGAATTGAATGGTTTATAATGAAATAGAATGTAAATGGATGTAATATTAGAAAATTGTTGTTTGGGAGGGATGGAAGGGTTCATAATGTAATATAGTAAAATGTTGTTTGGAAGCTGTATAGAATGAAATGGAATGTAATATATGTATAATAATAATGAATGACTATTCTACTCTTGATAGAAATAATGAGATGTATTATCTTGCTGCTTATTATTAAAATTGAGGGTATAATTGGTATTATAAAAAATTATTGAAGGTATATTAGGTAGTGCATATTTATCATTTTACATTTCATCCTAAACCCTCCAAATCGGAGGTAACTCATTTGTACTGTTTAGGATGAAATATGATGTAATGTGAAACCCTTCTCTTCTATCCTATTCTACTCCATTTCATTATAAACCCTCCTCCCAAATGATAGAATAATATTACATTTCATTCTATTCCATTACTAATAGGCCTACTAAACATAGCCTAAGTTTCCAACTTTCCAATAATGGATCAACAAGAAAACTTGGTCTAATCCAGATTCAGCCTACAAAATCACTTTTCCACCAAAGGATCCCAAAATTTCTTTCCATCAATAGTGCCAAAATTACCAATTGTCCACCTTAAACCACACAGTAGTCCTAAATTAAAGGGTCATACACAAGTATTCCAGTCAAGCAATTTTGACATTTCACTCAATAAGATTTACTCAAAATTTTCAGAAATACAAGCTTTCTGATGAAACTTCATGCACGACACTGTTTATTAAGCTTCAGCAACAAATTACACGATTCACAAATTTATCAAATGAAAGCACCCTAAAGAAACAACTGGAAATGAATGTCACCAACTCAACTGCCAGCAAAGTGCAAACAGATTAAAGTATATATCCATGATCAAGAAGAACTGCAAGCTTGACAGGGCACCAAGAACAAACATTTATCAGCATATTGATGGTCAATGGACCACTGTCATACTCCTTGTAGAGAAAAAGCAAACCAGGGACCAGGGGTGAGGTGGTTATCAACAATGGCAAGGGAAGCACATACCACTCTTAATTTCGGATTTACTTGCATTTTTTGACACTCCAAGAACGGAATAGAAATCCTGAAAGATAGAAGACTAGCTCTTAACTAAATGTTGAACAATTCATAATGGAAAGAAAAATTTTCTGATAAGTAAAAGAATTCGACAAATAGAGGTGGCTGGTGAGTTGGAAACCAAAATAACAATTAATGCTTTGGACACCTAGAGCAATTGCGTGCATGTGAACAGACACTATGTAATTGATATACTCACGCTATCAGCTCTAACTATAAGCCGGGATCCCCTAAGACGATGTGAGTTTCGGGATGGCCCCATGACAGATAAAATAGGAAAGGAATCCCGGGAAAATAAGCTTGAACTTGGTGCTGCTAGATAGCCCATCTTGTTTTCAAGGCTGCAAAAAGGTTTAAAAGCATTATATAATTTAAAAATTAAGGTTATCCAAAGCACGTAATATAAGGGAAAATATAAAAGAAAAACAAATAGTGCTGCAATGAACTACTCAGCACAAAAATTACTCTACAATTGAAAGAAATTACTTTATTTGACGCTAGCTAAAGTCCAAGCAACTTATCCTCAAGAGAGTATATGCACATCAACTGTCATCATGCTTAATTCCAAAAGGCTGAAATTTTTGATTACATATATTGCCAGAATATATGAGCAGCATTAAAAACATGGCTAAGGTTGTCAAACTACTACCTAGTTCAGTACTTCTAGTCCTAGATTGGTGGTTCTTTCATGTGTGTGTGTTTTGTGGGAAAGAGATTTGAAGAGGGCAAACTGACCAGCATTTAGAGCTCATTATCCTATTTGGCATATAGGAACATATCATTAATTGTGGACGGAAACCCCATTGAGCAACCGGTGTGCTTCCACACGGTATAATGGCCATTTAATAGATTTTCCCAGTCCTATGTGATAAGCCACTTAATATGCGATTCAACCTGCAGAGAAAGAAATGTTCAAATTAGTTAACTGGAGACCCCGTAATCCATTTGAGCTACATTCCATGATATGCCTTCAAACATTGCAAATATATGTCAAATAAAAATACAAGTCCATGTATATTGCCTTCAAAATTGTTGGACACAATTTAATTGCTTATAGCACAGGGGATATGTAGTCAATTCCAGGATAACAAAGAGAGAAATTAACGCTCTTGACATAGAAATTCAATAGTGCCCTTCATATTGATGTTTGAATAAAAACTACAACCAAAAATCTAGACCTGTTTATTAAAACAGGAAAATCTCAGCAAGGAATACATCATCGGGTCTCTCATGAACAATATGCAAAGCCAATCCTCAAACTAGCAAGACCTTCATATCTAGCAACTGTTTAAGGAGTCGGACATTGTTTCATAGACAGTGACAGGACAATCACAACCATTTAACAAGCCTCCCGATCATTCCATCAACCCAATTTTTCTAGACAGCTAACAACAAAAAATTAATCCCACTTATATGCACATGACGAGCATTTTCCTGAGCTTTTGGAATCCAAAACTACTTAATTTAGCTTAAAAAAGCAGAAAGAACATGTTTTTTTTCCAAACGATAATACCAGTAAATTATCCACTACAGTTTATCTCTAACAATGATACACATCAAAAGAACCATCCAAACCTTAATCAACAAATGAAAATTCCTTCCAAAAAAGGCCCAAACCAAAGCAACATATGATTTGAAATACGTATACAGAAAAGAACATAACTTTTGAAGTGAGCCAACAGCGGAAACGGTAAGAAAACACGCAATATTCCAACGAAAAACAAGCCCTTGAAGAAATTTCGAAAATAGAAAGAAAACAAACAGAAAAAAACAATAAACTTGCAACTTTTTACATGTAAAGCTCCAAAATTTAAGGGCAGTTCGAGAGCATGTCCATACCTATTGATGAAATGAAACTGGTACACTCCAAGTCTCACTCGCTCTCAAGCTGGCGAATAAAAATCTTGTTCTTTTCGGTTAATTGTTGGAATATCTTTGACTACTCGCGCATGCTCTGTTCAGGTAGGTGATGTATCAACCGCTTGTTATGCATACTTCTGATTCAAACCGATTCTTAGCCGTATGATTTGCTTACTTGTGTTTTCTGGGCCGGTTTGTATGTTTCAGTCTGCAACATTTTCATATTTCTGTGGGCTCTGGAACACTTTAATAAAATGCAAAAGTCATGGCCTTAAAATGTTAAATGTGCTAGACAAGAATGTAATACGACAATGGACGGGTCAACTGCCGCCTTATAATTAGAGATGTCGCTCGGCTGAGTCTTACAAGTAGGGATGTTATTGGGTCGGACTCAACTTTTATCGGGCTCGGAGAGTCTGAAATTTGATCGAGCTTGAAATTAATTCAATTTTTTAAATTTAAAATTTTGAAATAATAACATTTTTATTCAAAATTTTCAAACTTTAAATCAAGATTAAAAAAAAAACTAAACTAAGTCGAATTCCAATCAACTCAAATTGAGCTTATTGATTTTAACCATAGTCAATTTGGGTTCGGACCTGAATGTCATCTCCAATTATAGTTATTCTTTTACTTTACTAGCCCGGTCAACATATTGGTTTAAAATTTTTTAATTACATTAAATTTTATTAATTTAAAAATTATATATCTTTTTATTTTAACTTAAAAAATTTCTTACTTAGTCTAAATATTTTTTAATAATGACATTTATTTATTACTTATATTTATATTTATATATTTATATTTGCATTTATTATTATTATCTTTTATATCTATTTTACTCTGTGTGTGTGTGTGTCTATATATATATTAAGGGTCTATCAGAAACAGTTTCAACACTAATTAAGAATAAAATTACGTAATATTATACCCCTCTATATTCTGAGTATCAACGGAATTTTCACTGATTTATCGTTATTGTTGCTGTTTTATCTTTTTATTAATCTTCTTTGTTTATTTCATTTCCACTACAGCTTCCACTGGATTCTGCAGATGAGATGTTAGCTGATATTGATTCTGAAACATAGCGAACTGACTCCTAAAACCTAGGAGGATATGATTAATCCCATGTTTCAAGAAGGCTCTTCATGTTGAGCAATCTGAGTTCAATTTTGATGCCACTGAGGCTCAATTTTCGGTTTATACTATGTAATGCAGCACAATGGAACTAAAAGTTGTATATTACAAGTTCTTGAAGCTTACAGACTTGACATCTAAATGGGAAGCATAGAATACATTAACTCTTCCAGTGCAATCTTCAATGTCGTATCTATTAAACATACAAGTCGAAAGGTCGGTGTGTCGAAGGAAAGCGGCAAGATCTAATATCAGATCATGTGCTCACGAGGGTATCAGACAGAATGTAGTTTTGCCACAGTACAACACCAGGCTGAATGATGAATCAGTAACTCACAGCTATTTATCTCTAAAGTTCTCAGCAGAAAACTCAATCACATTTTTGGCCATTGCTCATCTGATCGGCTTGCTTAGGAGGAGGAAGAGCGTCAATTAAGAAAGATTTCATATGCTTGTACAGCTCTTTGGGTTTCTCAGCATTCAAAGCATGCCCTGCATTCTTTACGATCACTAGTTGAGCATTTTCACCGATATGTCTGCAGAAAACAATCAGAACATCTTGAATCGTTAGCTAAATGGATTCTTAAAATTCCTTCTTCTAATTGAGAAGATTGATCTTTAATGAAACCTTTTTAGTCTGTGTGCCAACTCCAATGGGAAGACCTGATCATGATCTCCCCAGATCAGAAGCACAGGCTGCAAAAGAAGAAAATTTGCACTCACAAGATAGTAACAAAGATGTAAAAGTCGGATATCTGCTAATTAACTTCTCGAATTTAAAGCTTTCTGTGTATCCGTTCTAATGGTACTATTGTTCCGTATCATCAAGGAAGAAGATTCGGACGAATTTACAGTACCTGAGTTATCGTGGGAAGATTGGACAACTTTCTATCCTTGTGCAAAGCTTGGATCAGTTCTTTCCTCTCTTGACGGTGTTCCGTACACATTGCCTGCCAAGGATTACCAAATTCACAACAGGGATTTCAAACCAACAGTAGAATGAAACATTTCAAACCTCCTCACAAGGAACAACAGTATCCAATTCTAAACACAATTTAAGAAACTAAGACAGAATTGTACACATTTCAGTTTCAGATATCCAATTTCTGCATCAGTGACCTGTAGTTGATGAGTTCTAGTGATTAGCCTTTCTAACAAAGTTTAGACTAATCAAAACACTACCCTGTTCGAGAATTACAGGCTTGAAAATAACTAATTCATAGAGATTCTCATCTTCCAATGCCTCCTTCAGGAATCGATTGCTGCTAGTTACTCGAGTAAATCAGAACCAGATTTAAAATCACTTTCAATTGATTCATTTCAAAAAGATCTCATCGTTCTAACTGATCTTCCCTATATATCAGTTAGTATCAATTCAGAATCTTCCATAAGAACCAGAAGGTTCTCAGGAAATTTGTTCATTGTAAAACCTCTAAAGTACTTTCTCCAACACAACATAGAGACTTTTACCTTCAATTTCCTCCTATTCCAATCCAAACCCATGTACATGATCATCGGATCGATCGAGAATCATACGAAATGTTTATACATTAAAAGAAAAGAAGACACCAACTTTTGTAGTAATCATCAGTTTCTAACTAACCTCGATGAAGTCTCTGGCGAAACAAGACGGCATGCTTGGTGGGTGTTTATAAAACGTCATTCGAACAAGCTCTCTGATCTTCTCCGGAGTTTGAGGCAACAGTATACTCGCAGCCTCATCAACGCTTTTCACCCTAAACAACCCTTCATCCATGTCCTTCTCCTCAAAACTCACGCCGGAACAAGCCAGCACCACGCGCCCCACGCGCTCCTTGTATTGCGCCGCCATGTGATACGCCACGAACCCGCCGTAGCTCAGCCCCATAACGTCCATCTTCTCAACACCGTGCGCGTCCATCAAACCCATCACGCACTGAGCCTGGAACGTCTCCGATCGGTCGGGCCGGGACGTGAAGGAGTCGCCGAAGAAGAGAAGGTCAGGAACGTAGATGTTGAACTTGATTCTGAACTTGGGGATTAAGTCATTGAACTGCCACATTGCGTTGGCGCCAAATCCATGGATGAGGAGGAGAGTGAGCTTAGAGTGGTCGTGGGTCTTGGGGACCCAGCAGTGCATGATGGTCCCGTCGCCGAGATCAGTAGTGCATGACCGGAGACCGGCTCTGGAGAATGAGTAGCGAAAGCAGTCGTCTCGCGTGGAAGTGAAGCTGAAACACTTGGAGGACATGTCTTCGTGTTCCAACAGTACGGGACGTGAAGTGATCAGTTATTTGTTAGAAGAGACCAGACCAAAACCAGATACAACCGTGAAATATTTTCCTACTCGGGTCGGCCATCCGGGTCAAATTTAAGAGGATGAATTGGATTGTTTAATTTATTAACTCCTCCGATTTTGCGATTTGAAGTTTTTAACTCTCCGTTTGATTTGTTTTAATAAATTTGTTATTAAAAAATTAATTAATTAATTAATGTTTAATTTTATAAATTAATAATTTCTTATAAATTAAAATTATTCAATTAACTTTTATTTAACAATTTTTTAATTAAAATTTTAAACTTTTTCATAACTAATTTAAATACTTTTTAATTATATTTTAAATTTTTTAATATTTTATTTAATATTTAATCAGTTTTATAACGATATAATGCCGGTTAAATCTTTTTAACCTTAAACTTTTTATCTTATCGATTTAACTTCGTGTTTGATTTTTAAAGCATTAATTAAAATTGAATAATTATGTCATTAATATGAAAATAATACTCATTACTTTACATTTAGTAGCCCAAGTCAACTAACTATAGTAAATAAAAATATTGCATATAAGATATAACTTATTTGATTTAGAATAATGTCGTTATCAAATGGAGATATTGTAAGATTTTTTAAAAATTTAGAATTTCAAATATAAAAATCCTCCTTCAAAAATCTACTTGCAAATAGATTTATTTTACACTAATTTCCTTTTAATATTTGATATTTTAATATAAATAAATATTTTATATTTTTTCTCATATTTTATATATTTGTGTTATATTTATTATTAATACTAGAAGATCTCTTCCATATACAAACAGATTCAGAATCGATTACTTGGGTAACCAACAGACTAATAATTAAATAAAAAAACTAATAATTAGTTAAAAAATAGTATAGAAGGTGACGGCAAGTGTTGTTATTCTGGTTGAATCTTATTTTCCAATTACTCTGTTCCAACCTTATTCTATTAAATTTTATCCACATATTTATGTGGTTGTTATTCACATCAAATTCTCTATTCTAGTTATTATGTTCCAACACATTAAATCTCATATACATATTTATGTGTTCTATATAAATATGTAGATAAAATTTAATAGAACATACTAGAAACACTATAACCGAAATAAAAGATTTGATAGTGGTAGTAAGCGATAGACAAAAGAGTCACTTTATTCTTTGTTTAATTTTGAGTTTCATTGGGTCGACATATCCTTTTCGAACGCAAAAATATAAAGTTTAGGTAATTAATAAAAAATAGTCATGATAATGAATTTTATAAATTTGTAGAATTTTTTTTTAAAAATTTCTTGAATCTTTTATATTCAATCAATTTTGTTACTTAAACATTCCTTTAGATTTAGAATTAGATAAAATTTTAATAATTTTAAAATACTAAATTTTAATTTTGAATTAAAAAAATTTATATACTATTTTCAATCATGAATTTTATATCTCTTTCAAATTTGGAATTAGATAAAATTTTAAGATCT
>JAOQMQ010000194.1:25054207-25066908 GCA_027563845.1 Erythroxylum subrotundum
TGATTTGACTTTGTAATCTTTTTTGTATATACTTCTTTTATAATTCACTCTCTTAATTACATGCATATCATGAAATTACTCTTAAATGTGTTTCTTAATCTCTTCTGTCCTGCTGTACTTATTATTCACAAATGTTCTTTTCAAGTCATCTATGAAAATTCATGGTTCAATATTTTATTAATATTGCCTAATACATATTCGAATTTTAATACATAGAAATAATTAATTTCAAATTTATAATATTTCCAATTCTGAAACATTTAAAATTATAAGAATAAAAACAATACTCAAAATACCATTTGAAATATATATATATAAACAATAGCAAACAGAAAGTGCAATTACATAAGCAAATTCTTCCTTACAACTATGGCTACTTGCCTTTTTATCTTTATTCATTCATAAGATTTACACAACACCGCACTTAACAAACTGTTATCAGTTTCTGGGGTGATCACAGCCTTTTTTCTTCTCCTTGAGCCTGAAAATGGTCTGAACTGAGCTTAGTAACTCGAGAAGCTACTGTTTTAGCAAGTTCTTCCATCTTGGTATTGATCTTCTCAGTATAACTATCATTTTGGCCTCCATGTTCTTCAGGTTTTTGGTCTGCAAGTAGATACTGAGGTGTCTTCTCCTTGTCTCTAAGCTCTCTTTCCTTAAGATCGATACCACACTCCATATAATCCACACCCGCCATTGCCAGAGCTTCAATGGACGGCATCCCTAGCTAGTTAACGTCCCTCCTTCCGTTCCTTTCCCTTTCTGTATAATCTCTATGTGCTTATCTTTAAGGTGATCAAACCAAGACCTATATATAACCGATCAGGTCACAAGTTCACTCTCATGCAAGCACTTTTACTGTTCTATCCGTGATCTTCAACCACTTGTCTTCTCTTAATCTCTGATAACGTGAACAGTTTCACGAACTTGCATGAATGTGACAGTATAGTACTGTGAGTACTTCGCAGATAAACACTGAGACAGATTCTCGGTTCATGTGATATACAACCTTTTGTTTTAGTTTTGATACTTTTTGTTAGCTTTTTTCATTAGTTTTAGAAGGCAACTACATATGTACATGGATACATGTGATATACAGGTAGGAGGTTTTGATGCATTGTAAGGAGAAAAAAACCAGTCTCATTGGTCAGTATCAGTACAATAATGGTGATAGGACAAAGGAAGAGATAAGGCATCATATCGTTGAGGGAAACGAATCAGACATTAAGACGCAGAGACTAAGTGAAGAATCTCATTTGATCTTTTTCAAATGATGTCCCACTTCGGTTTGAAGTCCCATCTAGAGCTTGGATCCTTTTCAAGTCTTTTTCTGAACTTTTAGGTTTTCTTTTTTAAAATTTATCAAGAATATCCGATAAGAACTCAAAATCTTAAAGATAAAGAAATCAAAATCTTAAAGGCTTATCTTTAACTGATAAAACAATTGTTTTTAAGACTATATTTAGTTGGATGTAAGATTTTTAATAAAATGCAATGGAATGATTTATACTAATGAAATGTAAATAAATGTAATATTAAAAAATAATGTAATACAGTGAAATGTTATTTAAAAGAGGAATTTATAATGTAATATAATGAAAAATTATTTATCATTTTACATTCGATTTTAAGCATCTTAAATCAGATGTTTCTCATTTTTACTGTTTTTACATTCGATCATAAGCTCTCCAAATTAGAGCTTTTTTATTTTTATTTTTAAGATAAAATAAGATGTAATATGAAACTCTCCTCTTCTATCTCATTCTATTTCATTCTATTTTAAACCCTCCTCTCAAATAATAAAATAATATTATATTTAATTTTATTCCATTTTATTGATAAATTTTCAACTAAAAATAGCCTGAATGATTAATACGAAGAGAGGGAGAGAAGAGGACCCCATCTGAATCCAGCCTATGCTTATCTTTTCTCTTTTCTCAGGATTAAACAGAAGAAACCCGATGGGCTCAACCATTTGATCCTCATAATTATTGGAATAAGTTTTCAGGCTCAGCTTGTTCATCACCTTCCTCACTCTTCTGAAAGATGTTAAGGCAGCATGAACCGAAGACCAAAGGTAGCCACCTCCAGAGTTTTGACTTCCTTGCTACCAAACCATTGTTGGGTTTCAATACTATATATAACAATAAGTGTCGCCAAAACATAGGATTTAAAAAGATATAACAATAAACCCAAATCTTCTCTTCACCTTAAGTTTAAATTTATTAATTAATCTTGGACCCTTGTGCTGTTGTCAATGCATACGTAATGGCCTCTTCACAAATGTTGACCGATTCCATGTATTCTCAACCTTCTCGTGATATTAGAGACAAGAGAAGCTCATCATGCATGACGTCAATGGCTACTTATATCCAATCCCAGTCTTTCAGCATGTAGGAAGAGTCAAGAAGAAACGTATCTGTCGTCAATGCGTTCGTAATGGAAGCTAATGCATGAAAAACCCGCCCGTCAGCAATGCTGCAGATTGCATCATCACCGTTCTCAGCTCCACGGCTTCTCTAAAATTTCAGCAGATCATCGAACGTACATGGCGAACAAGGAAGATTCATCAGCAACGTTATTGCAGAGCATAACCTAATTAATGTTTTGGGTTAATTATATTTTAAAAATTATTTTTTGTCTCTTCATAATAATATTTATTTAATGTATTTATTAATTTTCCATTCATTTATAATTTCTAAATTATGATCATGTTAAAATATAAAAATTTAATATTACATTATTTCAAGTAAAAAAAAGTTATAAAAATTAATAAATATGATAAAAATATGTGAAAGTTAAATAATATCATAAAAAGATATACGATAATTTAAAATTAAAAAAAACCAGTATTTTAACCCTAGTTGTTTTATACCTTTACAAGGAGGATCATTGTAAGGATTTCTTAATGTAAGTTCTTCTTAAATGAGATGAGAGCTTTAGACTATGAAAAGTGAATGAAACATGGGACTAAGACTACCAAATGAAAACAATATAGTCCTGTGCTCATATTAATTAACTTCTAAATTAAGTATTTTTAAGCATGCAATTCTCTTAAACTCGAATTATAATTAATTATTTTAGGAACTACATTTTCTAAAATTTGAATTAAAATTATTAAAGTAAAAATAGAAGAGAAGTGAAAATAACCATTGTTTTAAAAATCAAACCGGAAGTTAAACAGTAAGACATAAGATTTAAGATTTACAAGGTTCAACATTTATTAGACTGTCATAAAAATGTTAAAAATTAAATAAAATTTAAGAATTTGAAATATGCTTGAAAGAGACTATTCTTACCACTCAAAGAATTTGAAGTTTAATTAAAAAAATTGTCAAATGAAAATTAATTGATTTACTTTAGTTTATAAGAATTTATTAATTTTAAAAAATCAACCGATTAATTAATAAAATGATTGGTTTTTAATAACAATGTTTATTAAAATAAATCAAATTAAAAAATTAAAATTGGACCAAAAATTTACCGATTCAAGATTTAAACTGACTGAATCGGTTAAATTTTTTAATTATTAAAAATAACAATATATTTGTATTTCACATGCTAAACAACTGCCACCAACTGGGATTTGATATTATTAAAAGTCATGTGTTCACATTACTAGTCTCTCAAGGTTTTTATTTCACATGAAAAATAGGTACTTACATTATGATTGACAAAAAATCAAGCTGAAAAGTTGATCTTTTTGTATTGAAGGGACAGAAAAAAGTGTATGAAATTAATGGATGACATATAGAATCATAAATAAAAAAGTTAGCTTTCTTGTGATCATATTAACTGAATTTTCCATATAGAATATTACATTCCCACATTTAACATTAAACCTTTGACTTAAATATTTTAATTATGTTTTTTTTCCCTTGAATTTAGTTAATCTCGAGCTTATATTTCTCTTAAATCTAGTTGATTCACTTCTTGTCTTACTTGATTAATTTAGACTTCAAGCTGGGCTAAGTTCGAGCAATCCTAACTCGGGCTCAATCTGAATTCCAAAGTAAAAAGAAGAATTTAATTTGAAACTCGTTCAACTTGAGTCAAGTTAGATAAAAATCGATGAGTAGGATTGATCAACTTGTACAAAGATTAGAGTTCATGAGATATGCTAAAACATACAATAATGGACAACTGGAGAAAACTTCAGCTATGTAAGTAACAAATCTACAATATCTGTATAATCTAATCAAGGTTGGCTACGAGAAAGAGTTGGAGCTCGACCCTCCGGCATTGCCATTAGAACTGAGAGGAAGAGTCCCATTAAGCGTAATCCAGCTACATAAAACTGATGTTAGAAGTAAAGATAGTAGTAGTTTATTTCAGGGTTTAGGGTTTATGTCCCTTTTCGAACCAAGCAATCATGAAGAACCATACGACGGCTTTCACAAACATTGCCAAGAACCTCAAACATTTGGCCCTCTTCTTCTCTACTTCTCTCGCTTGCTTCTTTTTCGGATGCAAACCTGTGATCATCTGATGATCAGGTTCTAGAGGGTGGCGTGGAAAACTAAAATAAGTGACAGGAACCATGTACTTGTCATCCGCTGTTGTAACTTCGTTTTCTGCTAAAAGATGAGGTGGTGGTGATGAATCTAAGCACTCCTCACACTCCCATTCTAGGTAATCTGTGCCTGCCATTGCCAATGCTTCTATAGAAACCGCCATTTATGGTTTGTACATGCAAGCTTAACAAATCTAATCAATCTTCTTTCTGTTTTTCTATGAGAATGATCGTAACTAGTACTACTTATAGAAAAGTCTACTGCATGACAGATTTGATCGATGCTGGGTTGAGGAAGAGTACGGACTTTTCTTCTTTAAAGATCACGGGTTTCAGAAACGTTAAGATGCATTCTTCTCGACATCATTTCATTGGTAACTTTTCTCTTATTTTCCTCGTGCAATACTCAACCATTCTTTCATATTAGGATCAATTGGTCTGCACCTCGGTTTGATCTCTTAAAAATTATAGTTTGACTTTGGTTCCAAATTCGATTCTATTCATATTGAGACTAAAATAATATTGTTTTACCAATTTGATTCATTGATTTGCACTATTTGAACGGTGCCAAACTAAGCTTAAGATCAGATTGAAGTCCAATCAACTTGAGTCGGGTCAATTCAAATCTAGCATATCTCATTACAGCGAAAGTGCCAAAACTTCAAAAGTTAAATTGAATATATGTTAAGAATCTCATATCAGACAATTATAAGTGTATTCAGTCATTTATAATAGCGTGTAAATCTCCTCTTTCAAGCTAGTTTTTTAGGTGAGTTATGTCTTTCAACATGGTATCAATGCTCGTTTGTCTTGATGGTTTGAGGCGATACTCAATTATATCCCTTTACATAATATGTCCAACAGATATCCGGCCTTATTTTGAGCTGAGTGGATATATCAACAATCTCACCTTGGACAACTATAAATGTATTCAGTCATTTATAATAATTTGCAAACTTCTAACATTCGGAGTAAATTAGGCCATTCAACAATATGTCCTCATCTCGTTCGTAAGTTTCTTCTAATACTCCACGTACAATAGCGTGGACCACTGACTTATTCCTATTTCTTAAAAATGCAATTTTGGAATTATGGTTACCAGTTAATTTTAATTATATATACAATTAAGAAAAAGAGTAATCACTAAGAAGATTAATGACAATCAAATTATTAAGTAACAAGGTTAAATCCATAAAATAATTATTAGGTAGAGGAAAAATACGGTCAATTTAAATTTGATTGATAATAAAATAAAATTCTAAAATTAAATTGAAAAACTATAAAGTTAAAAGAGCAAATTGAAGTAAAAGTTTAAGGAAGAATTCATATTTTTATTTTAATATATATTCAGATGAAGAACAAATTTTGGAGAATGAAATTTTAAAATTTAAAGAATGCATTAAATACATATCCATTTTGATGTAATAAATATCAATTTATATAATTAAAATTAATTTATAAGTATCAAATATAATTAATTTTTGAAAAAAATTAAAATATATAAAAATAAAATTATTTTTCGCCAAAATATAAGTTTGATAGTAGTTCATTTAGTTTTACAATAAGAAAATAAATTTCAAAGTGTATAATTCTTTTAAATTTTTGTAATTCAGTACTTAATTTTTTATTAAAATATTAAATATTTAATATTTCAAAATCAACAAAATTCAAATTAAAATATTGTTTTTATTAGTTTTTAATTAATAGAAAACAATTAACAGAACCATCGTTTTTATTTGAATTACACAATTTTTAAAAATTAATCATTAAATTAAAAATATAAAATTTTAATTTTGCTATCCCGCTTTATAATTAACTTGTCTTAAATATATTAATTAACAAAACAAATCTGAACACGGTCTCAACCCACTTCTTAAACTTCGAGTAAAACACATGCACATTAGAGGAGTTCACATGCAGGTGCTCTTGCTCCTTTAGTTTAATTTTCTTGCACCATATTCACTGCGAGGACACGTTTATCGAAGACTTAACTGCATATTATTATAGTAAGACGAAGGTAAGGGGAAGGCACCGGGTGTCTAGAATGGATCAAAAAGCCTGTCACTGTGGTTTCTTGTAGACAGATATCGTTACTTAACTGAATAAAACAAACCTTGCCCGCCTTCGATGTACCAGACAAGTTCAGAAGAAATACTAAATCAATAAAAAGCTGACTTAATTTTGGACCGTCCACATTAATTTAACTATGTTTGTATTAAAGTTGAATACAAAATTTAGGTAGTTCAGATATATTAAAATAGATATCCTAACACTCTAGTGAAAAGATGTTAAAAAAAAAGTACTTAAAAATGTAAGAGAAGAAAAAATAAGACCTAAAAAGAATTACCTTCGATCTTTTAAATGTTTTCTTTTGAGTCTTTTTTTTTTGTATTTATATTTAGCTATCATTTAAAAAAGAGATTTTTTGAAAAAGCTTCATACAGTAGACTATTTGACAACATCAAAATAAAAGGTACTTTTAATTTTAACTATATTTTATTTTGTAATAAAGATTATTTATGTATATAATATTATTTAAAGTCTATTAAACAATATGCAAAGAACAATATATCAATTATTATATAATTTTAAATCATATGAAACATAAATAAAATATATTTAACCAAATTTTTTATATGGATTATAACATAAGTAAAATAAATATTACAACATATAAAAAAGTCAAATAATATTATATAAATCTAAAAAAATATTTAAGTTAAGTAAATACTTAAATATATAATAAATTATGCATTTTATTGTAATAAACATGAAGATGACTTTGTGGGTATTGTGGAAATTATTTGTATAACATAAGGGCAAAAGGGATTAAAAAATAGATTCATTAATTGATTTGAAAAATCTACTCGAAAAAATCCTTTTTATAGAAGCTCCAAATTTGAGCTTCTTAAAAAGTTATATTTTGGCTGCCAAAAAAGTCATATCTATTTAAAAAATTAATTTTTATTTTACAACTAAACACTTATTTTTCTTTAAAAAAGATTTTTGTAGTGGAGAAAAGTGCTTATCGACCTCCCAAAAGTTCATCAAAATAAGCACTAATTATCTCTTTGTAATAGCTTATTTGATCTATTCTTGCACCTGTTTTCTTTTTTACTTGTATCTCTATTTACTTATTTTATATTTTATCATTATTCTTTACTATTCTTTATGTTTATGCTATTATGCATTTAACTACAGATTTCTATAATTTTATTTTTATATATATTTATCTATAGCATTAGTGTGATTCTTTTTTATGTCGATTTTTATTTATATTTTTCAAGTTAGGATTTTATTATTTTATTTTAATATGAGTTTATCCAAACAATTTGATATTGCTGTATTAACATTCAAAGTCATGCTCGTAGGAGGAGAAGTGGGAAAGGAACACTAAAGAGTGGAAATGAAACGACGCTTTCAAGTGTTTAAAAGTTATTTTTTGTTGGATAATTTAGATTCATTAAAAGTATGATTTGTGCTTAAATGTTTTTATAGAATAAAGGGTAATGATTAGATCATTACACTTTATTCTATAAACTAAACTATACGTATGCACTTCTAATCCAAAGTTCACTATTCTCAATCCTTTATTAACTTGGATTAGATTCACGATAAGGTTCTTAACTAAATATTAATGTTATTCCTGTTTATTGGATTTTATGATTTGCACTTATGATAAGTAATTAATATCTTAACTCTTAATTAATTGAATTTATATATTCATTTCTTAGAATTTATTAAGGTTAATTATAAAAGAAATCTCAAACTCTAATCAATTTTGTAATACTAATCCGAACTTAAAAAGGTAACGCTAAATTGTTCTAAATTTTAATTTTTTATAAAAATAATTTAAAATTATGTCTTTTGTGGATGCGAAAGACGTGACAGGTCGCGTTAAATTAATATTCTTATCTCATGATTGTCACATCGTATGCTAAGGAAGCAGTCCGAGTTAGGTGAAAAAAAGAGTCCCAGCAAAGAAGTGAAGAAAGAGTGCATAATTATTTTAAGATTTTTCATATTTAATATGGTAAATGCTAAAATTTACACGTGACAAAAATATATTATGTAATGAAAATATTGATTTAACATAAGTTATCACATCAGCAACATTAACGAAGAACTTAATATCAAGTTATTTTTTAATCTTTTTACAATTAACTTAATTAATTATTAACTATTAAACTAAAATTATTACTTAAATTGAAAATGTGAATTTATTAAAATTTTTATTGCATATTTTTTAAATTTAATTTAATTTACACTTACAAATAATGGATGCGAATCAAAATTATCCAAACTTTATTATCACATCTCCAACATATATGAAACATTATCCAAATTAGAATTCTCCTTTCTAAGTAGAATCCAGAATATATGCTTCTCTGTTACTTGAAAGGAGCAGGACAGGATAGAACATTAATGTCATCCTTTTCACAACTTTTGTTCTATAGATAACAATCAAAGGTAAGTTTGGCTTCTTTTTTGCAAAAAGCATCGATTACGAATTTCACGCTCGAAAGATAACAATTACGAATTTTACCGATATCGGAATGAGAATCTGTAACTTTCGTGACAGAAAGCTTACAAGTATCGATTACGAAATTTACACTCGAAAGATAACGATTACAAATTTTACCGATATCGGAATGAGAATCTGTAACTTTCGTGACAGGAAGCTTACAATAACAACAACCTAAGTGAAAGTCAGTACAAAGATCTAAAAAGACTGTCTTCACACTTTAATCTCAAATGGTCAAATGGAGTTAGAAGTATGAACAAGCTCTCTAGTAGAAAAGTTATGAACTTTATTTATCTAAAAAATCTGAGATCCTATATAAGATGTCCTAAAATACAGGAGTTATGACAAGGTTATTATTACAAATAATACAAATGGATGTTCGGGTGAACTTGTATCAGACAAGACATAGATCGTCAATGTTGGAGACCACAGAACTCCTCAATTTCGACACCCCAATTGTTCTCAGGTGATCCCAGAACATCCCTGAAACTATACCCGTCAACGGAACCGAACTCATCTAATAACCCTTCAAAGAACCCGTTGTCCGTACAATTCCTGCTCATTTTCAGTTCATCGTTTTTGAGAGCCACCGGTTCTTGTCCTCCGTCGTCCTCCTCCATCGGCGCCGCAGCGGCCTTGGCCTCCTCATCCTCCTCTTCAACAGCCGGCATGTGCCCTTCGAACAACGCCATGTGACCAAACAACTTGTCCTTCCTCGAGAAACTAGTCCCGCAAGAACACCTCCACCTAGACTCTCCACAGTGTTTCAAATGACTCTTCAGATCCGCCATCACAGAGAAGCTCTTCTTGTTACACCGATTACAAGAGTACATCTTGGGACAGTGACTCCTCTTGAAATGGTTCCTCACACATATCACCGACTTCAATGGCCGGAACTTCTTATGCTTCTTGTTCCTATTACACCCATCGAACGGGCACGAGAACCTCGTCTTCCGGCCGCCTTCAGACTTCTCCGCCGCCGCCGCCGCCGGCTTCGCCAGAGCCTCCGGCGTCTTGAACTGGTTCCCGTGAGCCCTCATGTGCATTCGAAGATTCGCGTCTCGCTTAAACCCTTTCCCACAAATCTCGCAGAAGTGAACGTGCTCCGCCAACAACTCCACGGCGTCGAGCTCCACTATCTCGCAGTCCTCGTCCTCGTACTCTTCTCTCTCCTCCACTTTCAAGCACAAATCCTCACTTCTGCTTGAGACCTTCAGATCAGGCGGCTCTAAAGGTTTGACCACGGTGGCCAAAGAATCGACAGCTTGGGAACAAGTGAGGAGCGAAGCACCGTTGACGATGATCTGTTGTATGGCGGCTGATATCTCGCCGGAGACCATGTCCATCTGCTCTCTGCTGATTACCGTGTTCCTGTTGATGGATTCAGACAGGAACCGTTGAAGCGAATCCATCCGAGACCGAACCGCTGAAAGGTTCATAAGCGGAATCCGAACGTCTCCAGCCATCGGAGACGACGCATATAACATCCTCGCTTCGCCGGAATTTGACATTCGGGTCGGATCTATAATTCTTCGGGAAATGAAATCCAAAAGGACCAAAACTGATTAGCACTCTCCAACAAATTGACCTGCTCGGGTCTTTAAGCAAAATGAATCCAGAATCTAGTACACGCGCGGTTCTACACGTGTCAATGAATGAACAGATCGCAACCGTTGAACTGCAAAATTATTAGCGAACTCGATGGCTTTGGAACAGTGGAGCAACGAGAGCCGTCGATTCCTGGAGATTATGTGGGCCATGGGTGGTTCCGCATATAGTCCTTTTCATTAGTGGAATAATTGAGTTGAGTGGACCTCATTTTCTCATAAATGTAAACATTGACTAAACTAGAGATTAAATAATTATTTCTAAAAAAATAATAATTAAGGCCAAAAAAAAAAAATAGAGATTAGAGAGTATAATAATGTGTTTTGAGTATGGATGGTCCTCAACACGTTCTTTGGCTTGTTCTTGGCCTTTCATGATGCTTCATTTTCACTATTTTATTTATACTTTTAATTTTTTTTTCTATTTTTAAATTTAGTAAAAAAACCATTTTTGAAATTTTAATTTTGATTTCTTTCTATTTTCAAAATTTATAAAACCAAAAAAAATAGTTTTTGTTTTTATTTATGTTTTTTATAAGTTGACTTATTATTAACTGAATATATATTATTTAATTATTTTATATATCAATTATTAATAAGAATTATGAAAAATTTAATTTTATATTTAAAATAAATATTTAATTTATTAATTATTTATTTTAATGAAATAAAATAATTTGAATTGATAATTCATTATATAAGAGATTGAAATAAATTTAATTAATTAAAAATACTATCTTTAAGTTTTTCTAATATATACTTATCGTTAGTAATAAAAATATAACTACATTAACATTAATAACTAAATATGTTTTTATTTTTTTAACATAAACTAAAAACTAAAAACTCAACAAAAAAACAAAACTTCTAAGTCTTCTTTTATTTATTTTATATCAGTGGAATATGTAATTAATGCAAATCAAACAATTGAATATATGTAATATTAAAAAATGTAAATTAACTAAATTATTTAATAGATTGATTATTCATAATTAAATAACTGCGATCGACAAAATTCAAATTTAACTTAAAATTTTAAAACTGAAATAAAAAATCGGTCAAATCTTAATATAAATAATATTATTTTGACGCTTTGATTAAATTGATTTGAATTGGATTAATTTGAATCAACTCATACTAAATATTCAATAATTTTATTTATTATGTGTGTTTCTTATTTTATTTTTTTAAAATTAGAATTTTTTGAAATTTTATCACGAACACCTAATAAACTTGTGTTTGTTTTTTATTCTTACACGACCAATAATACATTGTAGTAGACAAACACAGTCTGGTCACAGCGTGCGTTGAAACAATAATGTTATGTATTTTTAGCAAGAAAGTTGGAGTTGACCCGACCAAACCCGATTAGATCGTTATCACTCAAAGTTATTTTAATATATGTTAAATTTTTAATATGGGTAAAGTGTAGAGCCCACCAATAAGAATTGGGCTTGGGTCAACTATTGTCCAAATAACTAGAACTAGTTGTTTGGATAGTTAACCATTGCCACTTATAAACCTTTTAACATCTTCATGTTTAGGTAATATGAGACACTCTAACACTCCCCCTCAAGTGCAACTGGGGCTAAACATCCAGTTGTCACTTGAAATATACGCAGTGGAAACCGAACCAGGCCGCTGGGAATGAACATCCAGACGGACAACTGGCAAATTAGTAATCCGGGTCAAACCTGCTCTGATACCATGTTAAATTTTTAATATGGGTAAAGTGTAGAGCCCACCAATAAGAATTGGGCTTGGGTCAACTATTGTCCAAATAACTAGAACTAGTTGTTTGGATAGTTGACCATTGCCATTTATAAACCTTTTAACATCTTCATGTCTAGGCAATATGGGACACTCTAACAATATAATCGACTAAAATAATGTTATTTTAAATTTTAAATTTTATAATATTTTGAGTGAATATTTTAAAATAATCTCTAGTTATTTGGACAATAGTTGACCATTGTCACTTATAAACCTTTTAACATCTTCATGTCTAGGCAATATGGGACACTCTAACAATATAATCGACTAAAATAATGTTATT
>JAOQMQ010000194.1:25085859-25117328 GCA_027563845.1 Erythroxylum subrotundum
ATATATTTTAAAATTAAATAAAATTAAATTATTCATAATTTTATTGATAATTAATTTTAATTTATTAAATATATAAATATAATCTTAAATTAAATTATTCATAATTTTTATTAAATAATTAAATAATATATATTAAAATAACAGTAAATTAGATTATAAAAAAAATAAAAACAGGAAACAAAACTTACTTTTTATGGTTTTTATAATTTTTTAAAACCGGAAGAAACCAAAACTAAAAACAGAAATTAAAAACTCAAACAAACAAATTTTTTTACTAAATTTAAAAATAAAAACAAAAAACAAAAAATAGAAATAGAAACAAACACCCCCTAAATTGACACTTTCTGATGCTTGAACATTACATATAAAGCCACGAAATTTGGTTGGCTTGTCGTTCTGATTCCAGACACAACCAGATCCAACTTATTTGGAAACAGTTATAGCATGTCTTGTTCTTCGTTTTCTTACACAAATCGAAGGATCATGCTTTAGTTTCTTGACAAGTTTCCACTTTCATAAAGAAAATATCAAACCATGATCAGAGATTAAGGACCTGTTTTGTTTAATTTAACAAGGAAGGGTTGACTCAAGCCAACCACTCCCAGCTCGAGCAGGATTATATTGTAAAGTATAATTATAATAATAATCGCAATTTTAAAAAAATCATATTAATGTTGAGTTATTGATTTGTATTAGTTAAAACAAAATAGTATTAAAAATATTATATTTCCATAGCCGTCTTGAAAAAGAAATTAAGATTAGCTTAAGATAATTTTCAGATTATGTCTCTAATCAGTGAAAGTGACACTTACTTAGAGCATCTACATTGGGTGATCAAGAAATTAATTAAAGAAGGAAAGGGACAATCATACTTTTTTAAAAAAGACCTCTCCTACGTTGCATAGCATTACACGTGAACCGTATTTTGTGGACCAACTTCACTGTTTTCAATCATTCATGGCCTAACAACCCTAACAGGGAAAAGAAGAAGAAGAAGAAGAAGACGGTGATGACGATGACGAAGGAAAAATAAGAACAAATTAAAGAAATGAAGTGGGGCATGGAAGATTATGCTAATTTCATCATAATCTTTACTATTTCAATGACAATCACGTATATATAATTATTTGCTGCTTTTTAGTGACGTTTTAAAAATTAAACTAAAAAATAAACCGATAAAACAAAAAATTTAAGGTTTAAAATGTTCAATCAGTATTAAATCGTTACAAAATCGGTTAAAAATTGAATAGAATTGAAGAAATTGAATAAGGTTGAAAAAGATTATCCTTACTTTAAAGTTTAATTAAAAAAGGAGACTGTTAAATGAAAATGATTAGCTTATTTTGGTTTATAAAAATGACTAGTTTATAAAAATCAACTGATTAATTAATAAATTGATAGATTTTTTACAACAAAAGTTATTCAAGTAAATTAAACAGAAAAATTAAAAATCGAATCAAAAAGTTAATCAGTTAAAAGTTTTTACGATTTATCTACCCAAACGGATCTAGTTTTTTAATCATAACTTTTTACCCTATAGGCTCAAGTGCTAATATAGTTATTTAACTATAATCTACCTGGGTGTTTTAAATTGGGAGTGCATGAGATAGAATCAAACGATAAATCAGTTCGAACCCAATTTAATTAAGTTCGACCTGAGTTGAAATTAATGAGCGAAACTTAATTTGATCGAGTTTGGACCTAAAAGATTATGTTTGTACCGTTTGGTTGATTTAATACTAATTTAACTAATCAACCATAGAGCTTGTTGATTACACCTTGTTTACATTAAATATGAGGCTTCAAGTTTTCTCAACCGTTATGACCAACCTTATGGCTTAGCATTAATTTTATCAAACTAACCCACTAGAAGACATCATCACATGATTTGAAGAAAATATCTTTTTTTTAATTATAATTGTTAATATTTAAACTAAATATTTTAATAAGGTCACAGTATTATGCTCTATAGAAATTGTTTTCCTCATCAACTCCACCAAACTTCACTAGGCAATGACATCATAGTTATACAGCTAAGGATAGTGAAAGATAGTGAGATTGATAGTTCATTAACTTATATTTTCTCTTTGCATTAGATTAGCTTATACATGTAATATTTAGTAATAATTATTTTCGATTATTTAGTGAGACGAAGATTCCTGTGTTAGGTTCGTTTTTAAGTTGAGATTTAGACTTAGCAATAGGTTTGAGCCAGTCGGAAGCAACCTCTCGATCAATTAGAAGTAAAACTGTATATTACTGAACTTCTCTAGATTCCACGTATCAATGAGATTTACACTAAATTATTATTGTTTTTGTTATAATATGTTTTAGTTAGACTGGAATAGAAAAGTTTCTTAGTAAGCAATTAAGGATGACAATAGGCCAATTTGAATCGAGCCTAAATAATTCAGACTAGCTAGTTCAAACCATTCGAGTTGGACTGGGCTTGCCTGCCTGAGTCTAATCAAAGTTCGAATTGTGTAAACTTCTTATCAATTATATATGAATATGGAAAAAATAATAAGATCAAATTCCTAAAGTGAGTGCTATAAGAATTAGAGAAGCATTCCTGAGGTGTAGAGATATTGACCGGAAGAAATGAGTTGCAGATACATACCTAAGCTTGTCAAGTTCTGCAAATCCTTCCACGCCACCATTGAACAGAAGAGAGAGAGATTGTCATCAAATAAGAATTTCATCAGAATGAGTAAAAAACCTTAGATGACTCGTGTGTGCAGATCCCACGACAGGATACTGCAGTTAGGATATAACGAAGAAAACAGGAATCAAATGGAACGGTTTAAGTAATGGTGCAGGAAAGCTAGCAACTCTCATGGTTGGAGGAATCATAAATTTGTGTTATTAAGTGAATCAAAGTCAGAAACGAACTCTCTAAGTGCTAGATATAAGGGTTCACCCTCCGATGATTGCTCGGATCCAACTGCCAAGTCAAATTAAACTGAAAGTTCATATGCACATTCACCTAACAATCCTGGAATTTGAGCTGCTCATGACAAACAAAGTGATGAAAATTTTCTGCAAGACAACTATTCTATAGCTGGAAAGTTGAAAAATGTAGCACAGGATCGCATGGATTGACTTTTGGAAGATTTTACACTGCAGAGTTTAAAGACTATAGATTGGTGGTAATTGCAGAACAAGTTCCTGCTGTCAACTCAAGCTTTGACAATGATATAAAAGAAATGATTGATATTTGACTAACCCTATTATTGGAAAAGCTGAAACCTTCAAAGGGGCTACTTCAGACACAGAAACCTTTCAAATTTCACCATAAATCTGACAAAAACAATCAGAACCTATCCTGACCTGACCTGTACTGAAATCAACAGCTAAGTTTGGTTTGATCCAACTCAGACCAAAGTTCAGACTTAACATTTTTTTTTTCACCCCCGCCAATTATGGGAGATCGAACTGGACTAACTCAAAATCAATGGGTTCAATTAAGTTTAACCAAACTCAGGTTCGGACCTAAGGAGGCCCGAGTCAAGCCAGTTGCCATCACTACTTTCTTGCTAGAGCCAAGGGGATGATCAAGCAATGGATATTGCAGAACATGTCAGGAGCTTATTTCATGGTTTATCCATATACCACCCATGGAAAGTTTAACAGTATCACCTAATGGCTGGTTTAAAGATATATCATCCAGCCTACTTACAGCTAAATTTCTATGCTTTTCTCGCACTGAGTCAATTATGTTATAATTTTCTGAAGTGGAAGAACTCTGGTCTGCCAACTTTTCACCAACTGGAGAAGTTGCAATAGGATCAAGATCATAAGAGTTGTCAAATAGGAAGTAGAAATCCAGATTTAGAACCCATCTTTGGGCCGGTCTACAATTCCCAGATCATCGAACTAGTGAGTCTTCTAGCCGAAATACATATGTTAGGTGACTGAACCAAACTGACCAAGCCAAAATCAACATTTACATACTGTAATGCTCAAATCCATCAAACGAGCGTGTGTAACACAGTGCAGAGACTAGAACCAAAAGGAATGATGCTCATTTACTCAATTTCAGACCTCTCGAAGAAGATCGACTGCAGAATCTTCAAATCACGATTATTATACTTCTTGACCTGCAAACAAGAATGTGAACTCTTTATCAAGCCAAAATATGACGCCTCCACGAGAACTTCGAAAATTGAATTTAGCAGTTGTATCACACATACTTCATCAAAAGCAATTCAAATCCCTCGTTTTGCAGATTTCAACCATAAAAAATATCTCACAACTGGACCTCCTACTACCTGTAGCAATCTTTTGCATAGTAAATCACCTGTAAATTACAGAGGTTTCTCTAGTTTCATTTGACTTTAACCACCAAAAAGCATATACACAATCATGGCCGCCAAGGAAAGGTACTGTGAAGGTACTGTGCACATATAGAGATGGCCACAATTTCTTTTCACATCATTCATGGAATGCTTTCATATAGACCAAATTAACAGAGAACTTGCGAGCTTTAAGGATAAGATCATATAAATGCAGCCGTGACCATTCAACAAAGTTTAAATTCAGGCACAATCCACATTCTCTCCGTGATTTTGAACAAACAGATCAACATGGGACAATACTAGACTACGAATAGTGAAGCATCAAGAGAATAAAAGAATCATGCTCCACAGACAGACCCCTTTCAAGATTATGATATATACTTGTAAACAAGTAATATCTGTTTCAATTTGCCAAAAATCGACTCAAAGAGCATGTTTGCATCAATTCTCTACTGTTCCATCTAGAACACATTAATTTTGCGAAGTATGAATGACCCATAAACAAAAAGTTTGTACCTTGGAATCTAGAACAACAATGGCACAAAATCCAACAGCTTAGCCCTTCCCAGTTCCATTATCCAAGACCTCGATTTCAATGCTCCCAACCCTCTCACCTTCATCCAAAACTGACCAGTTTGGAGACTGCGCCGCTCTCAGCCACTTGAAATCATCAACATTGCTCCAATTCCCACTCTCGTCATCCAGAACAGCTTCCTTCAAATCATCCCCAATCCCATCATACTTTAGACAATAAGGAGCAAATCTCAAACCGCCACAATCCTCTATTATGGGTCTACTCCTCACTCTGACGTAAAAATCGCACCTTTTTGCGCAATGTATTCTAATCTGATGCGACGCCAGTACAAATACACAGTTGTCAACATCCTCCATCAATATCGACCCCGTAACTGGCCCTCCGTAAACCTTACAATTTCTCAGCCTATTAATGAAAACCGCGCGAACGGACCCAATCAGCCTCACTTCACAGGAGTCCAGATCAGAGATCGTAAACTCGCCGATTTCAGAACCTCTGAAATTCTTCGTCAAGATCTCGTTTTGCTTGTTTCTGAATCCCGGCGAGTCTGGGATAGTGATGATTGGGTTCGACTTCTCGGCCTTTGCCGTTTCTCGAGGCTCGGTATGCACGTTTTTGGATGCGGATTTGTTTTTGAATGAGAACTTCTTCTTGGGGAGAAGCTCGGAGGTTAAATTCTCGAGAGATTGTTTGAGATCGGAGATGGATTTCAGAGCGGCCCGGAGGTCATAGGAAGGAAGAAAATAGGAGCTCTCGGCCACGAGCTGCTCAAGGGAGGATATTTCGGAGGAGATTTCTGCCAGACGAGATTTGAGGTGACATGAGTCGGAGAGTGTGGGTAGTTCAGCGAGTTGGGACTCGACTGAGCGTTTGGAGTCGGAGAACTTGGAGGAGAATGCTGCTGAAGAGGAAGTAGAGTCGTCGGTGATAGTGGATTTGGGGCGATTTTGGTGGCGGTTTGCTAGGCGATCGAGCATGGCTTGTTGCTTCTTCCGTAAGGTGGCCTCCATCGTTGTCGCTTTGCTTTGGAGTTCTTCTTCCATGGCTACAATTAATCTACTAGTGAATAAGAAGATAGCAGGGTACAGAGTAGCTAACCTAATAAAACGACGGCGTTTTAGTTTAAATACAACCTTAACTCTTGGTCCGGTGCAAGGGATGAAAAAAAAAAAAAAAAAAGAGCCGATCAAGCCCGACCCAAAGTTAATGAACCAAATCCCAGTTGATTGTACTTCGGATCGAACTCGAACTCAAGCCACAATTTGTAAAGATACCAAATACTAAAACTATGATCATCAAGACCCCATTTTTATGATCGAGGATATGTATCTCGATCAAAGAAACCAAGATACATTTATTTGCTAATGAAACAAAACCACAAAGATTGCATTATACAGAGAGAAACAAGTTTTATACAAAGATCAGGCCATAATGTTAGCTACTACTGCTAGATCACAAAGGTACACGAAATTCATGGAAAATTACTTGGATGCCTCATGCAGATTTTCCAGCTTCCGCAGCAGCATCATCCACCGCCTCCTCCTCTTGCAACCGCTTCAAAGGCAGAGGTGGTCTGACAAAAATATTTTTCTTCCATTGCTATGGATAATTACTTGGATGCCTCATGCAGATTTCCAGCTTCTGCAGCAACAGCAGCTGCCTCTTCCTCTTGCAACTTCTTCAAAGACGGAGGTGGTCTGACAACAATATTTTTCTTCCATTGCCGGTCGAGCTTTCTGGACAACCTCTTATTTATCCCCTCCGCAATTTCTCTCTCTCTCTTAACAGTAAACATTCGAGCAATCTGTAGTTTTGATTTAACCACAAGTCAAATAAGTGCAGAGCTTCATGGTCAAGTACCACACAGATACAATAGGTATGAGTATAAATATCAGCAGAAGATTTGATCAAAGTAGATGAAAGATGGTAACAAATGGGAGAAATTGACAAAAGAAAAACATAGATCATGAAATTAGGACACGGATCATCTTTATCTAAGACGGGTGGCAATCACAGTATGTGGTTTAATCATGCACATAGCTCAAATTCTGTCCTCGACATCTATAGAGCGGACCTCAGAGTAAGGTCCAGTTTGATCCACTTTCTCCTCACGACAAGAAGCAACACAAAGCAGCATACTTTTGTTCCACAAACATAAAGTAAGATGTACCATCACAAATAACAATCTGACTATGAACCAACACGTAAAAATTCCTCAAATAATAGCATCAAGAAAATGTCAACAATAAGACAATTTAAGAGCAAAACCGCAAAGCTAAGACAAATGGTCGCACACTCACACTTCCTTCACCCGTCTTCCCCCGAAAAACGAAAGCCACAGCATTTAGTTTCATGCACTAGTATCAACAGACATTAAGGTTTCCCCTTTCCAGCATTCAGCAACCAAATCGGTAGAAATCGAACAGAGACTCGAAGTAATAGAAGGAAATGTAAATCTTCATTCTGCACAAACTGGTCTTGAAATCACAGCTAGAAAGATGATCTCACAGAACTTCCAGTAGAAACTCGGAACAAAACTTGCTCAAACCAAATCAATCTCAAGCCATTATTATCAATACTTCTACTAACCAAATGGCTTGACAATGAGCACAGAGCATGTAATCACTTCCAACGTTTTATGCCAAATGTCACATATCAGTATTGCCTATTAAGATCAATCTAATCAAGCTTTTACTAAAACCACAAAACAGTAAGAGCAGAGCAGACAAACTACAAGCGTCTGTCTAAATGAGTACACAGAAGGCAAAACCCAGAACTGAAATTTCACATTTTATCAACTCCAACCAACATAAATCCATAAACATCAAAAAGGGCTCGAAAAAGGTATCAAGTAGTACACACACTTTTGCGCATGCGACGAAACTCACTGGACTTGAACTCGTTGCGAGCCGATTTCTGAAGGCGGAGCATAAAAAGCGAGCCTTTAAGATCAACAACTTCTTCATTAATCTCCTCGGTGGTCTTGGACCTGATTTCCTTCAGTTCTTCTTCTCGACGGCAATGGCGTCTCCATGTGTTGGAGAACTGGCAGTTGGCATTTGTGACGGATTTGGATGCCGGAGAAGCTGGATTTGCAGATTCCGAACGCATGATTCGGAATTATACTCACCGTCGAAAGACTAAACATGATCTGTCGCTATCTGTGTGTAGTTTGTTAATCACTCAATTGCTCCACGAGAGTTTCAATGGAGTAGACAAGGACCCGACTCCTTTTTTTTTTGCTGTTATTATAATATTATTTTAAGGGATTAAATTAAATATCAAATATTTCGTGCCGATGCAATATTGGTATTAATTAATACTATTTTAAATAATTTTTAAAAATATAAAACAACTTATATATAAAATTTTATATTAGAACTGAAATTATAAATATTTAAAATTTTAATATAGTTATTTATTTATTAGAATGATATTAAATTTTTATTTTTAAATATAATATCTATTTTCTTAGTTTTAAAAATCAACTTGATGTTTAAATTTGCAACTTCTTAATTTAAATATATAATTATTTAAATATTTAATTTATATATTTAAACTCGTATTTAAATATGAACTAATATCAATTAAAATAATTTTATATTAATTTTAAATTATTATGGTACAATTAATATTAATTAATATAATATGATATTTATAACAATAATTCTAAATTCGTATTGCATCAATTAATTCTATAATATTTTAAGATAGTACTAAAAATGCAATTTGTTCTAAAACGTTATGGAATGTTAATCTCTAAACTTAATATAAATAAAATTAATCTGATTTTCTTAGTTAAATTATATATATATGTGTGTGTATAATTTCTACACAATATAAACAAAATTACTATGATTTTCTTAGCAAAATTATATATATAATACATATATATATATATATACACAATCAAGGAAGGGACTTGATCCCTCAAATACTAAAAAAAAATGACCAACTTCTGACTCCAAATAGTAAACTCTTGATTTTTTTACTTACTGCATAGATAATCATACTTGAGAACTGCTCTTTCGTCTAAGGATGCCTAATTATTTGCTTCTGATCGATATCTATAGCTCTATGAGTCTATGTGTTTGTATAAATCCTATTCATAGATTAATGAAAATGTGCAAAAGTTTTATTTGTCATTGTCATTGTCATTCTATGAGTTTCTTTCTTTTTAAATATGGCATCACCACTCCCCTTGACGGTATCTACTAATTCGGAACTAAATTTAAAAGATATATTTCGACCTAGACGTTTTTAGTTTCAATAATCACGCTAGTTCTTACTATTCATATGTTATGATATGAATATACCACACTAATTCGTTATGTGTGAATAATGAGATTCTATTGATAGAGAGCCAATTTCAATAGACTTATTGGAAGGTTTTGGTTTAAGTGTTATTGAAATTAAAAATTTCACAACTAATATCAAACCATATTAGTAGAGATGGCAATCGGGCCTCAGTCGGTTCAATGGACCAAGTCTTAGTGACCAGGTCTTCGGTTGAGTTTGAATTATCCAGACCCGACTCTACTCGAGGTCCACCAATTATTTAAAAAAAATATCGTTTTTTATTTTTTATTAAATATAAAAGGTCGGGTTGAATCGAGTCAACCTCAGGCTGGATTGACGTAAAAGTAAATTCTTTAAATTTTATTGTTATAATAAGTGTAAGCAAATTTTCTATTTTAACATATACTAATTCTCATTTGCATTTCAATAAAAAAATGTTTTGCTAATTTACTTTATCATCTCTAATTTATATAAAAAAAGGTATTAATAAAAATGATAAATTACTATGGACCTAAGTTCAAATATTAAATTTAATTAAGTTTAAGCTTTTTTATATAGTTTTGAACATCATAATAACTTAATTAAATTTAAATTATTTAATTTAAAATTATCAAGAAATAAATTTAATTAACTTGAATTCAGTTCGAATCTAACTATTATTAATACTAATTATAAGATTACTTTAAAAGTTAGGGTTACAAAATTATGTCATAAATGTACTTTTTATGTTCATATTCTTATGGTAGCTCATATATTAGTTGTATTTAGGAATTGTAATTTTGATTCAATTCGGTTCAAAATTAATCAATTAAGTTTAAATTAATTGAAATTTTAATAATGAAAATTGTATTATTTAAATTACTCACTATGTGTTATATATCGACAAATATTTAAAAATGATATAACCGACTCGAGTTAATTAGATTTTAAATTAAAATTAAATGCAAATTTCTAATTTGATAAAATAATATTATTATAATATCAACCTAAAATTTAATAAATTAAAAAGACTTAATTAAAATTTAAAATAAATGTAAGTCAAAATTAATTTAATTTATTGTCATTTTTACTAATATTTTGATAAAATAGAAAAAAATCGCAATTATTTGAAGGATTTATTTAATATATATAAATCCAAACTCGAATTATTCTTTATCATCACACCCAGCCCGCACTCCAATTATTATAATCCCTAATAATATTTGAACGAGATTGCAATATTTGGAGTACTCGAGGTCGACCGTCGAGGGACTTATTTAGTATATAATGAAAGAAAGAAGCATTTGTAGAATATATAAAATTTCCCCTTCATTGTTTCCTTTGTTCAGTCAAAAACGAAACAAAAACAGCCAAAAGAAGCAAACCCTCTTCCTCAAAACAATCATCATTTCCTAAGAAAAATCATAGATTTGAAGAACAGGATAAGCGAGAAAGTGGTCATTAAATGGGAATCGCTGAGGGTTGAATTGAAATTGAGTACGAAAATAGGGATAGGGAAGAAGAAGAAGAAGAGATCTGAAGGTCAACAAGCAGTATCGTTGGATGTGGTGATGGGTGCGACGGGCTCCAAACTCGAGAAAGCTCTCGGCGACCAATTCCCCGAAGGGGAGCGTTACTTTGGCCTCGAGAACTTTGGCAATACTTGTTATTGTAACAGCGTCTTGCAGGTTTTTGTCTCTTCCCTTCTCCTATATCTATCTATCTCTTTAATTGCCCAATTTTGTTTTCATGCATTTTGTTTTGTCATTCTTCGTCATTAACTTTGATTTTACGTGTTATCAACTTGGTTTAATCTGGATTTTCGATTATGCATCTAATTTGGAAGTTTATCGAGTGGTCTTACTGTTAAAAGTTCCAACTTTTAAACTAATGTTTTAGCATGTTTTATCTGTCGGGTATGTTTATCGAATTCTATTGGACTTCGGTGTTAGGAGAGATCATTGTGTTCAGGATTGGTTTCTCTCCATCTTTTTGATGTATTTTGAGGGATTGTTCCTTTCCCTAATTAAGGCATATTAGTGTTATTTTGCTGCCTTGAATGAGTTTCATATTGAAAATTTTGTCCTTTACTGTGTTAGGTTTAGGAGAAAACAGTATTTGGATTTTTTTTTTTTTTGGTTTCTGTGAATGCTAAGGTGTTTTCCTTTGGTCATATGGAGAATATTTCCTGCTCTTTCTGCAAGACTGTTTGATGACTTGAATTATTGTTCACTGTAGGCACTTTATTTTTGTGTACCATTTCGCGAGCAGTTACTAGATTATTATGCAACTAACAAAAGTATTGCGGATGCTGAAGAGAATCTCTTGACATGCTTGGCAGATCTATTTACGCAGGTAAGAGTTCTAGAGTGTTGTGTATTGATCTTACTTTGGGTTTTTGGTATGAAGATTTATGATGGGTTCATGCTGTTTATCTCTTCAATTGATCCCAATTTTCTACCTTTGGATTGTCTACACTCTCATTTTAACATCTTTTCCAACTATAAATCTTTCTTAACCGCTCATTTTGTCGTACTTGTAAATTGAGCTAGTCATCCCATCTGATGTGCTTTGCACTACATGGTGTTATTAACATTTTCTTCAGCAACTCTCTCTTAGTTGAATGAAATGTAATATTTCCAGAGGAACTTTTTCTTTTGTTCTCTTTTCTTAATTTTCATCATGTCTTAATTGCATTAGAAAAGACTGTATTATCTTATCTACTGTCCATTAAAAGTTTTCCTCTGTTATTGGATCATTATATGGGATGGTCATTATTGCTTTAGATCAACAAATGAAATGAGTCTGTCTGGAGTGTTTGACCTTTTCATTTCCTAAATCTTTATCTTATGCAGTTATTGACAATATTTTTAATATCATGTGATTACACCTGACTGACTATTGGTTGAACAACTTTGGTTTTATGTCATGTATAACATTACATTGTTGAATTACAGAAGGGAGATGCAAGAAAAGTTTTATATGTTGCAGTACATATATTGTTCATTACCAAGCTAGGGTGCTGTAATAACTATTGTTTCTCTTGTTTGTAGATAAGTTCGCAGAAAAAGAAAACAGGTGTTATTGCACCTAAGCGTTTTGTACAAAGATTGAAAAAACAAAATGAGCTTTTCCGTAGTTATATGCATCAGGTATATACCCTATTCTTAACTTATTAAATGAGTTCAGGGGTTGCTGTCAGTTGAATATCCACTGTATTACTACTTTACAAAAGCCTTCTTGAGCAATGTACTATATATATTATTCATATATATATTTCTTAATGCAGGATGCTCATGAATTTTTGAACTTCTTGTTGAATGAACTTGTTGACATATTGGAGAAAGAAGCAAATGCTGCAAAAAGTGACCCAGAAACTTCATCGCCATCTGAAAAGGCTGTAAATGGGCCAAAAACTGCCCAGGCAAATGGTTTTACAAAAGAGCCATTAGTTACTTGGGTACACAAAAATTTTCAGGTGAGTGCTTTATTTTGTGTCTTCTTTATTGATGAGCTATATATTGTGTCTAAGCAATAGCAGACTATGACTTCCTCACATATGTGTTGCTGGATGATTTTTTTTTCTCCCATATTATGTGTTTCTTGATTCTCATTAATCTCACACCTATGGGATCAGGGAATACTTACCAATGAGACAAGGTGTCTGCAGTGTGAAACTGTGACTGCCAGAGATGAAATCTTTTTTGATCTGAGCCTCGATATTGAACAGAACAGCTCAATAACAAGCTGCTTGAAAAATTTTAGTTCCACAGAGACTTTGAATGCAGAGGATAAATTCTTCTGTGACAAGTGCTGCAGGTGGGTAGTTTTTGCCAACGCTCTTGTGGGTGACTTGTGTTATTGATAATCACCTTGTCTGCAATGGTTTTGTTATGCTTGGGTTTTGTAAGTTTTGCACAGTACGGCCTAGTTAAGCATTGCATTGTTGAAGCTGCATCCCCGATACATGAATGCTTGTCCTTTTATATAAGGACCAAAGATGGGAATGATTGAAAAGCATATGACTTGGGAATTACTTGAGAGTGGTCTTGATACAGTAATATAAAACAGTTTGATCTATTACTTATGCCATTACCGTTAGTTCTGTGCTCTGCCATGTGCTCTCTTTAATTAAAGTAAATTGTACCGGTTGGAATCTAAGTTAATCAAAGGTTTCTTTCCATAAATAGAGCAATCAAAACACTTTTTGGCCTGGCATTAGACATATTCAACTTTTCATGGTAGTTCCATTTGCCTTTAGTGTTTATATAACTAGTGGTCTCCATTATTTATACTGATTTTGGCAATCTTAGAGTGTCGAATCTTTTGGATGATTATATTTACATGCTCTTGTAGTTATTAAAATGTTTGATATTTTTGCTACATCCAGTTTGCAAGAAGCACAGAAAAGAATGAAGATAAAGAAACCTCCTCACATCTTGGTGATCCATCTGAAGAGGTTCAAGTACATGGAGCAGTTGGGTCGATATAAGAAACTCTCTTACAGAGTTGTCTTCCCACTAGAGCTGAAACTGAGCAATACTATGGAGGATGCGGACATTGAGTACTCACTATTTGCAGTAGTTGTTCATGTTGGTAGTGGACCAAATCATGGGCACTATGTCAGCCTGGTGAAAAGCCATAATCACTGGTTATTTTTTGATGACGAAAATGTGGAGATGATTGATGAGTCTGCAGTTCAGACATTTTTTGGGTCAGCACAGGAGTTTTCTAATAACACAGATCATGGTTATATTTTGTTCTATGAGAGCCTTGGTGCTAGTAACAAGAGTTGAGAAGAGGACTGGTTTTGTTGATTAGGTGTTTTAATCATTTAGATTGGACACATCTTTCATTGCCTTCTGTGGTTGGTTTCTCTTCCCCGTGTCCTTCAACCAGTGGGAAGAGCTGTCTGATATCCATGTTTTAGGTATGGGTTGTGAAAAATGTATACTTGGTTGTTTCCATGTACAGTGGATGGTGGAAACACGTTGCCCTTTTTGCTTTGTTTCAGAATAAAAGGAAAAATAGCCGCGTAAATGGTGCGGGATAACTTCACCGGATAGTTTTGTACTCTGCTTTCTGTAGAATTCTTAAACTGGCATGGCACATGCAATGCAATTGGAATTACTCGAAGTTTTATCATCAGATTATTTAGTTAGGTTGTAGGTGTTTGTGATAGATCAAATTGTTAGTGGAATTTGTTTAATCCTAATTTAATATAATGTTACTGGCATTGACTTTGCAGTAACATTGTACACTGGCATTACTTTGCAGAGATTCAACTTACCTGTTGGAAGCTCCAGGAATTGGAGGTAGAATAGCAATCTAAGTTTAATTCATTAGTATTTGCTTTTGCAAAATTCAGTTCTGAGAGGTTTCAAGAATTTCCGAGTGGATTAGATTAGTTCATCTTCCAGTTTAATACCAATGGTTTTGTTGAGTCCGAGTGGAAAGGATCATCAACTTCCTGAGTACTAGGAACCTGAAGATTGATTCCAAGTACTTCTTGTCTTCTGGTTCTACCTAGATTATGATCGACTCTATGTTTCTTCCAAGAATTCAAAGTGTCCTACAATTTGATTTAGTTACATGGATAACAGCAACTTTTTATATGAAGCAATTGTAATCCCTGAAGTTCTCAAACTACATCAGATAAACTTTACAGGAGCCTGCCCTCAGGCTCACCTATAGGTTCAATCAACTTGTAGACATGAAAGTATCTACATCCAATAATGTCTCGAGGTCGATCATGTCATCCAAGTCTGCCATCATTCCATTGTCATAAACTCCCTCAGATGCAGCCTGAAAGGTTGTTATTAAGAAAACTAATAAGTACAACAATGCCTGAAAGGTCGTTATGAAGAAAACTGATAAGTACAACAATCACATTGAACAGAAGTTAGTACAGCAAAGTGGGTATTATTCAAATTGCATTCCCAGCACAGAAAATGGCATATCTCAACTTAATCATGCCAGTGTAGTGGATTCAGGCCTTGAAAGCTTTCAAATCATTTCATTATAGTTTCAAGGTTCTAATGTGCAAGTTCACATAAATAGGTCACATGGTTGATGTTGATCTTATAATCTACTACAAGCAGGGACATAGGAGAACTCAGAACTAATCTTGCCGTGGAATCCCCTGATGGCAAGCTGCTTAGCTTTGAGAATACCATAAGATGAAAACACTAGAAGGTTTTGCAAAGAAAAGGACAATGAATCCAAACCCAAGAGCTTTTATAGTAAGTAGGAAGCCATAACTGCTTGTCTCTGTAACAACCATTAATGAGAAAGAAAGAAAACTAAGGTAGTATACAGTTACCTTGGCCTCCTGGGTCTGAGTAATGACATTTCGCAGCCTGCTGTATTGTTCTCTTGCCTCTGGATACCGGAGCATGGATTTCACACGCGAAAGGGCTACTTTTGATCGTTCCTCCGACCGCTTTCTGCCTTCTTTGAGGAAATCGTCGTCGTCCTCCTTTGAAAGCGTGTCGCTTTTACCAGAGTCCTCAGAGTTAAGTGTTTCTGATTTAAATCCTCGCAAACCACTTCGTTTTCTTCTCCAACGCAAGATAACCTTCTCCACAATTCCTACAGACCAGATTATCTTTTTATAGTTTTTCCTGACCTGGTGACCTCTTACAAGGGCCTTTCAAGAAGAAAGCAAAGATTAGAATGCAAGAACAGAATTGTGATGTATGAAGAACTTGATGAAGAAAAGCTGAGGTATGAATTGCTGTACTAGAGACCAGCATTTTAATTTTGTGGATAGAAGTAATGATGGCAGGGCACCTGAATTTTCACAATCCGTTGCCGGATGATTAAAAACTCCTTTCTACCCTTCCAACTACGGAACTTATTCTGAATTCGTGTTGCAGCAGCATGCACCGGTTCAACATGGTGTCCTGCTTTCTTCGTCTTAATTGTAACAAGTGAAAGAGCATGCTCATCTGTCACTCCAAGCTTGTCACCACCATATTCTTTCAACTGTTTCCTTTGGAAGGACTGTACCCTGAAGACTTGATGAATACGGGCAGCAGCTTGAGTAGCATTACGAACGGCAGCTAAGGAGTCTTCCAGGGACGCTTTACATGGTGAATCTCCATTGCTGAATGGAATTGTACTGCAATGCGAAAGTTTATTCACTGCTTTCACGTTCAAGATATCTGCAGTATCACCATTCTGTTTATCCAAGTTCAAAGAACAAAGATGAGCGCTCAAGGCAGATTCTGCAAGATATGCAGCAATTCCTTTGTGCCCATTCATGGAAGCCAGATCAGCAGGTGTTCTGCCTTCAGGATATTTTGGAGTTGGGTCTGTTATTGCTCCAGGAGCTGCACCAAGATGAATAAGGGATGCAATGATGCGCTCTCTGATGTCAAAGCCAAAAGACCAAAAGTTTGTACAATTAAAAAAGTCTTCATTAGGCAACTGATATGAAGCTCTCTAAGAAATAATCACTTACTAAAGAAGATTGACTTCAGTCAACACATGAAACAGACTAGAGATATTATATAGTTGCTTAAACATATTTGGGAATATATGAATCTAAACGCAAATTAATGAAACAGATGAATTAAGCTTTGCTTTCTCTCTGCATAAGAGTAAGGATTCCCTGTTGAAAATGGTGAAGGATATCAAGATAACAGGTAGCTCTACCCTTCTTTATGGTAGGATTTGTTATCTCATGATATTTTAGCAACTTTTCCAGTTTCTAATTCCAACGTTTGGATATAGTTTACATTCATAAAAAGTTTTTATTCCTGAACTTCCAAGTTTACTAGCTTTCTTGAATCTTAATGTCCTGTGCAATGGACTACAAAAGGATTACGAAATGACAAACCTGATTGCATAAGAAATAGGATGAAAAAGTAAGTTCAATTCACCTGCCACACGATGCAGCCCAATGAAGTGCAGTCCATCCATTTACATCACGGAAATTGACATTTACACCAGCAATAATTGTGGGTTCGAGGGCCCAATCGTAGCCAAGCACAGCTGCAAAATGTAATACCCCTTGGCCATCCTTATCCAGCACACTAGGGCCTTTTCCTCCTTCAAATGCCTTTTGCAAGAGCCAAGCATGTAACTTCTCCTTGAGTAGCTTTTGGAAAATCTTTTCTTGTAGTTCCTCCACAGAAAATCCCTTTTCTGTAGTTATCTTTAACATTTGGTCCCACTCATCTGTATCCTCTTTCAGCAATGAACTAATTTTACTGCTTAACAGGGAAATTTCATCTGTGCTGCTGGAGTCATGCTTTGGAGGGCAGATAGAGCTTAGACATAATAATCTCTCAAAGCGCATAAGAATTTTGCCAGTGTTGCCACAAAAGTTATCAGTAACATCTGTGCCTGGGGTTGAACAAAGTCTATACTCAAATTCATGCAGTTCGCTACATGCCACTCTATTTGAACATGTAACGTAGAAAGGGACCCGTCCAGCTTTGTGAAAAGGAGCATGGCAACACAGTACACCATCAGCAATGACCTCTGCTGGAACTTCAATTTCCCCAAACATACATGACCATTTACAGTTTTTGGCTTCTTCTTGGCTCTTCAAGAATCTTCCTGTGATCAGAACCTGCACATATTGTAGAAAGACGATGGAAAAAGTTTTAAGTAAAGAGAGGATTAATAGTATGAGCTTGGAGCTCCTAATCAATCCATCATGTACTCAGTCAAGAAACACAGAAAGCATATTACACAATCTGACATTGAAGGATAACAGATAGGAATAAAGTACCTTGGTCTCTGATCCTACATATACCCAGTTAGGCGAGAAATCAATAATGCTAAAGTACTGGTCCTGAGAGAGGAAAGGACCTAGCGTATAGCCATCCAAATGTGCTTGAGACGAAATGGTGGGATCATCCACTGCATTTTCAGTATCAATTGTATCCCAATCAGCCACAGAACTTGACTTCTTTGGTTCACTTACATCTCCAAGTTCTTTGCTCATCCATCGGTTGAAACTATCAAGCTTCTTCAGGCCTTCTTCCGTTGAATGGCCATTCAGTGAATGCTGTTTTACATGTTGCACATCTGAAAACTGCATCTGGAGGTCACTATGTATAGTGTGATCATTTTCTTGTCTGCGGGAAGACTGAAAGGAGCCGACTGATACATCACTAGCAAGTTTTTGCTCATCACACTTGGGTTTGAGCTCGTAGACTGAGTTTGAACGCAAACTCTGCTCCATGGGCCACTTTGACAGACAAAAGAGCAAACCTTTTAAAATATATTCACAACAAAGACCGGAAAAATAAACGACTTGGAAGACATACCAAGTGTATTTTTTTATCCATGCTTGTTACTTGCTTATATAGTAGCAGTCCATTAATGTCAAAGAAATAATACAGTTCATGTGATCATTCATAAAAATTTATATACATTGCATAGGTCCTAACTCAAAACCAGTTGCAGGTATGTCAATTTTATGCCATGTAATACAAAGTTGTTAAACCTTAACTTCCAAAAGATTTAGCCAATTGTCCACCACCAAGAAAAGTATAATCAAAGACTAACTTCTGATTTCAGAAATATAAAATTCATAATATAAACCTATTACCAGCCAGTCTTCCTGGGCCTCTAGATTATTTGCAGACTCCTCTCTTGTACCAAAGTTGTTGGTAAGAAGATGCCCCGGTAAATCATCTGTTTGTTTTGGAATCATTAGGACAGTATTGGCAGCAGACGAAGATGGAGGTTCAAAAGGCACAGATTGGATGGCTATAGAACTTGAACTCAAGGTATTCTCCCATAATGTTAAGTCACAATGATTCTGGGGCTCATATGTTGATGCAGAATCAGTTGTATGTCCAACTTTATCAATCCAAGAAGGTGCGACGAAGTCCATTCCAGGAACATCTGACCGTTTCCCTGGACAATTACCTATCAAAAGTCACAAATAGCATCACAGAATTACCTTGACCCTTGCCATGATTCCAGAGCATGGTTGAATTAAAAGGCTAAGCATTGGAACAATGCAGTATAAGGAGCCAAGTTTACTTGAAAAGGACATGGAACTAAGATCAAATGGGGCATCAATCTTCTCCACTGCAGGCACATCTAGGAAGGAATGGAATTTGGAACTTGCTTGGTGATTATAAACTGTGTCAAGAATCTCCTTTTGTAAGGCATCACATCGAAATCCAAGACATTTTCCAGAAATAATGCACCAGCAATATTTAAATTAAGTTAAATGTAGAAGTGGTTAATAGTACACCTGACTCAGAATCTTCATATTCTGATGCATGAGCACTGTTCATGCTTACTGTATCGGTAGTTTGGGTCGGCTTCTGGTAACTATGAGGATAAACAGGAAGAGAGATGTCTGCCTCAGAATTTGGCACAGTATCTCCACATTTTTGCATTTGATCATATACTTTAATATGGTTGAAATTTATCTTGTTTCCCTGACACATCATCATATGAAATACAATTCATATATGTTAGCAAGGAACTGACATCTAACAGTTAGCATAAGCAAATAGTTAAAGATGTTGATATGATTGATTTTCTTTACTAAACAAAAAATCATATAAAATCCATTTTATTAGCAACCTGCAGCCTAAAATTGTGGACGTAAAATGCAATTTTGATATGTCAATATAACAAAACATTAAATAACATGAAGGTGAAGACACAAAGTAGAAAATCAAGTTTAGCAGAACTAGAAGTATATGTACTTGTAAAATTTCCAATAATAAGGCATTTGCTTAAACATGTTGAAGACCCAATGATTTACTTTAGAACTATTTTGGATGCAATCCAGATTTTTTCCCCTTGGACACTTGAATATTTTTAAGGAGGCAGTGATTACATGGTCTAAAATTAAACAAAGTTGATATACAATGAATGTAGTTCTGAATCAACCTGCAAGTATGACTCAGTAGGTTCCTTTCCCTGTCCAGCTTCAAGTGCTGAACAGAATTTAGAAAAGCTACATGGCTAAATTCAGGACGGGCCTATATTTCAGCATTTACATTTCATCCAGCAAAAGTAAATTGTTTCTGACCCTATTCTTTCTTGCTTCCATCTGATCACACCAAAGTGTGGAACCACTCTTTGCTCTTACACTGATCACTGATATTTTAGGCCCCTTCTGAATTATGCCTCAGAATTTTATTTTTCTCCACTCCTGATCTAAAGGCTAGTACTCTATACAGTTAAACAGGCCCTGCATTTTTTTCGTATTCCATTCCATATGACGTACTTGGTGAACTATTTTTGGTAGGAGACAATTTCAAGAGCACTTGGATTAATCTCTGCTTTTTCATCAGCATCTAAATTTAGGAACAAAAAAACACAATATCTTTGTTTATTTAACAATTCTTGAAAGCTCTTAGCACAAATTAGTTCCTGTCACAAAACCACTAGAAGATAAAAGTCAAGGAAGGGATCCTTCACTCCAAAAGGATCATATTTTCAGCATTTCCCAAATACATTCTATTGATTATAACTTTCATTTGGAATAATATTGGGACCTTAATAACATTGGCATATCAGTCTGGATATTCATCCTGTTATTCTTATACAGTCACACATATGTCAGCATTTTACAATTCATTCAAGTAATTGAAATCCTCACATAATAATTCACCAGAGAAGCATAAACCTGAATAATTAAGAACAGTATTTAGTTTTTCAAGATGGTCAAATAAAAAATGGAGATACAGTAAAAGACAATCCGATTCATTGTTAAAGTTATAATCAACGGTTAAAACATTTTGGAGAAGAAACTCATATTTGATAAGGAAAGAACAAGTGAAATATGGTATACAACCTTTACATCTCTGTAGTGGACAAGAACGATGTGTGATAATTTCCTGAATCAGAAATCAACTAGTTAAAAATTGAACGTCAAAAGCTCAGAAAGTGAAATTTAAGGGGAAAGTCTAGGCACATTCAAGTCAAAGGTTTCAGCAAGAAAAAATGCAATTCTCAAACATGTAATTGTTGAAACTGAAAGATAGTGCCAAAGAACAGTCTAACAGCCCCAGCACATATTCAAGCGTAGAAAAAAGATAACAGAATATCAAAAAAAAAAAAAAGGATCAGCAGTTATATGCTGAAGAATATGACGAAAGGGAAAACAGTTCTAATAATCTAATAGTGGGGATAGGAAAAGGAGGAGAAACCAGACATGGAAGTGAATTATTTATTTTGGGATACAATGAAAGAGTAAACCCCTTAATTGTCTTCTAAAACAATCGGTAATGCCACAAAAATCTCAGAGTAGAATTGATGCAACTTCTAGACCATAGAATACATGAGTTCCTAAGAGCTTAAAAGACGAGAGCTTTTGGTTCAGTGCAAGTCTAGCAATAGATGCATGCAAACATAAAAAAGTCAGATTGGCCCAACATTGAAAGAAAAGAGAAGTACACCACAAACTGCAGTTGCTTAGATTTGTTTCAAATAGGAGAACTTGAGATTAAAATGAAGGGTCAAGACAAGGCAGGTGAAAAATCAATAGACTCACTCTTCAAGCATCCAATAGCTGCGCCTCTGGAAATTTTCATCGTCTTCTCCGTGAGCATAATAGCAATGGAGCACATCAATACTTCCAGACTGAAAGGAATGTGCATATTGTCCTTTATGAACATTTTGGGTTCACAAATTATCGGAGTGAATAATAATTTTGGAATGGCTAATTCGGCACAAGTTTAATTTTTCCAACACGAACCCACAACACATATTATCCCAATGCTATGAAATGCTATAGACACTTACCTTCAGCCTCTCATGAGCTTCTTTCACTGTCTTTCCATCCTTTTTCTTCCTCCAGTTATGGCCATCTTTTCTAAAGTATCTCAATACCTTGCGATCGAAAAGGAAAACTGAACCACCTGAAATTGGAGGCAGAATATATGTAAACTACATCGCAGAAAACATGAAAGCCAAGCGTGCTCCACAAAAGAGAAGATGTTAATTGACAGGTAAAAGTAAACAACATATGAACCTATGGCCCATGATACCTAAATTTGTTATCGACAGAGACAACAGCAACCACTGAACTAGATAAAAGTTACAAACCTAAATCTAACAAGAAGCAAGTCGTCTAATCAACTTAAAGTAATTACTTCCAACAAAGAGAGCAATTACACAAATTAAGATATGCATGGCCAAAATTAAAACGGAACAACATGACAAGGATAAATCTTCAAACTAAATTTAATTTGGTCAGCCCACTAAAAGTCAATCATAGAAGAAACTGAAATTCATGCTCATTTCCCATGTTAGTCAACAAAACCAAATCAGTGAACCTCACTTTCAGGCATATGTTCTGGTTCCGGAGCTATCTGAAACTGCTTGTAATTGCGAAGAATTTCACAAATTTCTGCAGGGCGCAACCATCGATGTTGTGCTTCAAGCAGTATCTGTTGAATAGCTGCATTACATTGTATGGTTGCCACTTTTTAGTTCAATGATTAAATTCTACGTACTCAACATTGAAGAAACAAGGAAGCAGACAAACTTTAAAACAAACATCTAGATATTCAATTAAAATGCGATATCAACTTCGTTTCACAACATCTCCAAGAACCAGCCAAGGGAATTTAATAATTGGCGTAGCATACAAGAGGAAGAAACAAAGAAACTTCTTATCCTCCATTATCCAATCCGCCATAGCTGAGCACCTAAACTTTTTTATCTTTAGCTGGTCTTTAGGTCAAAAACCTGTCTGCTTTCTCACTAGTGTTCTATTCTTCTAAAAAGGTCTTTTTTGAAAAAAAAACCTTTAAATCAAAACCTAAACTGTAACAACAGACATCAACATCAAGCCAAAATTTTCCCAAAACTGAAAGTCCAGTCTGATACAAACAAAACCCTCTAACAGAAATCCAAAATTGTACCAACAAAGTTGAAAACTTTCAGTTACCTGGCTGATTAGCAGCAAAAGGGCTGCGCCTATAGTCCGTCATGAATTGATTCCTCTTCCAAATCCTTCTCCCTTCCCAGTTCTCCTTCTCTGATACGTTAAACCTGGAAGGAGAAAATCAGTGAAAAAGTGAAAGTGAAACTACAAAGCTCAATTCTTTATGTGGGCAAGAATGATAATGACTGAAACACACGGTTTCTCTTCGGTAACGGTGAAATGTAAACTATTGGTCAGAAAATTTCGTGTGAGTTATGCTACTTATCAGTAAAGAGACGAGAGGGAAAAGAACGAAAGTGAGGGAGAGGACAAAACAGTGAAGAACCGAAGTGAGACATACGACATCAAACATGAAGCTGATATTTCTTGACCATGGAGTATACGCGGTATGTCACGCTGACTTGACTTCTGGGACTATGTTCCCTTTCCACCATTTTATCTTTAAAGGGCAGCAAGATTGAATTGAATAGACCCGTAAAAAAAGAACAGTCACAATAACAGAGATCATACTGATCTCTTTCGTTTTAGAATTAAGGAAAGAAAATCGAGGAAATTAATGAAAATATGTGGTGTTAGTTACCTGCCAAAACTTCCAAAGTCAAGAAGAGAGTTTTATGGAGTAACCTGAAGGTCTATAGCCATTTAGTATGCTAATCTAGAATCCTTCTTTAGACCTTCCTTCTTAGTTACTTGCAATTCAAGAAACATTAAAGAAAATATTTTTAGTAAAAAATACCAACTTCTAGCTTTAAAAAATGATTAATTTATTTTAATTTTTAATTTTAAAAAACCCTTTTTAATTCACGTAACATAAATATCACTTATGGACTAATAAAACATTATTTACGTCAGAATATAGTTAAACTCTTAAACTCAAACTTAATTAATTAAAATTGATTTAAATTAATAATTTATTATGATTAATTTAAAATATTAATTTAAGTGATGTAATTAGTTTAGATAAAGTTTGAGATTTGTGTTGGATTGAGTTATAATATTAATAATATTTGGTTAGTTTATGTATGATATTTATAACTAAAGATGACATTGGACCAAGTTGGCCTTTAATCGGTGACTCGAGGCTCAAATTCGAACTTGACTATGCTCAGGCTTAGCCTAATTAATTTCTTTTCTTTTCAATTTTAATATGATGACATTTTTAAAACAAAGTCATTTACACTTGACATATCTAAGTTTCGGCCAAGCCATAATGTAGAGTCCAAGCTCGACTTGAAACTTGAAATTAGAAATGAAAACTCAAGTCTAGCCCAAAACCTTTTTTTTTAACAAGGGAAAACTACAAACAAGTTAACAAAGGTGACGGGGGTACATAGCCCCGTGGGCGTCATGATAAAGCAGCTCCTGGACGACCACTGGAGGATCACGGAGAATGTGCAGTCTGGGAGGTAAGACAACGGCGCAAACCGTTAGCCGATCGGCACACTGGTTGCCCTCACGCAAGACATGTTGAAGGTGGACCTCCCAATCCCGTTGTAAAAGCCCACGGATATCTGCAAACAAAGAAAAATCCTCAGTTAGGACCGACGGGGAAGAAGAGAGAATGTTAATTACCTTTAACGAATCGACTTCCGCGAACAGGCGGCGATAACCCAAGTCTCAAGCCAACGCGAGTCCAGTGCGTAGCCCGTGAAGCTCGGCAGAGACGGGGGTACACCGCCCTAGTCGAATTTGGAAGCCGCCACACCAATTTTCGTGCCCGTCTCGAAGTAAACCACCGGCTGAGGCCTGCGGGTTGCCAGATTTGACAGCTCCATCCGTGTTCAGCTTCACCCAGCCCGCCAGTGGCTTAGTCTAGCCCACAAGACTCCCCACAGGCTGGGGTGGTTGCGCGAAGACACGATGCTCCATCAGCCGAGCTCTAGCAACCCACACCACAAAGTCGAGAACTGCGCGATGACCCTCGATCGGCCAAACAAAATCCGGCTCGAAAAGGCTTTTATTCTGCCATGACCACAGAAACCAACACGCCACACCATAAATAGAAGTCCACTCAAATTGATGGACAGACAAGTGGTTGAGAAGGTTAGACTCGAGCCAAAGCCACTCATCAAGCCGGAAGAAGACCAGATCGATCACCTCCTGGGAAACTGCCGCCAAAAGGTTTGAACTCGAGGGCAATCCCAGACCACATACAACGAAGATTCTTCCTGCCCGCAAAAATGACAACTGCTATCCGTGGCGATGTGGCGAGCAACGCGCTACTAATTGGTCAGAAGTTTACGCCGCGCCAATAGCCACAGAAAGGATCGGATCCGCTGAGGCCCAACCCATTTCCAGATAATCTCCCACAGTCGGTGGTGGGTGTCCAAAGGCGGGTCTTCCAGTAAGTCATATGCTAACGGGACAGTAAAACGCCCATGGGAGGTGGGGCCCCAAATCAACGTATCCTCCTCCTCCGTTGCGACGGACGGGCGGAGAGCCGCTAAAGCCAGGCAGACGGAGGACGGCAGGTAATGCTGGAATTCATTCCAGAGCCAATTACCCCGCCGATCAGTTAGATAGGCTACCGTAGCGAAGCGGAGGGTGTCCGGGATGTCCGTAGTAGCCAGTGGAAGAAGCGGGCCCCACTCCACCACCCAGTGATCGAGCCAGAGGTAAATCCGATGACCATTGCCCAGAATCCACAGGCTGCCCTAACGAACAAGGGGCCAGGCATACGAAAGGCCACGCCAGACCACGGAAGCCCTGGGCCGATGGATGGTCTGCGACAGATGGTAGGGATCGAATCGATACTTAGCCCGGAGGACCCTAGCCCACAAAGGTTGGGGGTTAGTCAATAAGGCCCAGCCTAGTTTAGCAAGCATTGCGTTGTTGGTGGCTCGGATGCGTTTGAGACCTAAGCCCCCGGCAGACTTGGGCTTACAGACAGACTCCTAGTTAACAAGGTGCAATTTCCGCTGAGAGCCAGACGAACCCCAGATGAAATCACGCATGAGCTATTCGAGGTCATTGCAGAGTTGTCGAGGGAGGCGGATCGTCTGCATCGTGAAAATTGGTAAGGCTGAGATGATGGACTGGGCCAAGGTAACCGGACCAGCTAGGGACAACGAATGTGCCCGCCAGCCCACGAGCTTGGTTTGAGCCGCGTCCAGTATGTGTTGATAGGTACTTCGGGAGGAGCGCTCATGGATCAACGGGACTCCCAAGTACTGGCCCAGATTAGTCGTACAGCTAATCCGAAGACCGTGGCTGAGGTGCCTCGCAGTCTCCCTAGACATATTCTTGGAAAGAAACAGCCTGGTTTTGGTGGTGTCAACTTTCTGTCCTGAGGCAAAACAAAAGGTCTCTAAAGTCCGGGTAATGACATGGGACTGGTCGTCGGTGGCCTCAGCAAAGAGGATCAGGTCGTCAGCAAAGAAAAGATGGGAAATAGGAGGCCTAGTGCGGCTAAGTGTGACTGGTTTCCAATTCCCACATTGCACTTCCTGCAAAATAAGGTGTCCTAGGCGTTCCATGCAAAGGACAAATAAATACGGGGAAAGCGGGTCGCCTTGTCGTATATCGCGCGAGGGTCGGAAAGGGGCCAAAACTGTGCCTTACCAGACAATTTGGTAGGACACCGTCGTGACGCAGTTCATAATGACTCCGATAAGGTTTGTCAAAAGCCCAATCGCGATGAGCGTGTCCTGAATAAAAGGCCAGCGAAGCCGATCATACGCTTTTTCCAGATCGACCTTTAAGGCAAGGAAACATTTCCTGCCCTTCTTAGTCCGCATCGAATGTACCACCTCCTGAGCGATGATAATGTTATCAGTAATCCGCTGCCCCTGGATGAAACGACATTGGTTCTCAGCAACCAGCTGGGGCATATGCGCTTTTAACCTGTTCACGATCACTTTAGCGATAACTTTATAGAGAACCGTACACAAACTAATAGGGAGAAACTGGGAGACATGCTGCGGAACCGGTACTTTGGGAAGAAGGACCAGTAGGGTTTGGTTCAGGTCGGGTTCCCAATGGTCCTGGGCAAAAATCTTTTGAAGAAACGCGATCACCGCGGGACCCACAGTCCGCCATTGATGTTGGAAAAACAGCACATTGAACCCATCAACTCCTGCAACTTTAGTAGGGTTCATTGCGAAAATAGCAGACTTGATCTCGGTAGCATGAATTGGCAACACGAGGCTCGCAATCTGATCAGGCGAAAGGGGCAGGAAGGCATCGCCGAAGGGAAGAGGAATATACTCACCCCCGTATGTAGTGTAAAGTTGGGCATAGAAAGAGTGTACGAGTTGACCCAAGCGGGCTGGATCCGTAACCATAGAGCCAGAATCGTCAGTGAGGTTTACGATCCGCAGCTTTTTCCTTTTGGCAAGGGTGACGGAGTGATAATATTTGGTATTTCGGTCCCCTTACGCTAGCCATTGGCAGAAGGCTTTCTGGTGCCAGAGTAATTCCTCCTCACTGAGAACCTGCAGAAGATCCCGACTCAACTTGTCCTCCAAATCCAAGAGAGAGTTCGTAGGAGCCACGGTCAACACACGTTGGATGCCCCTCAACCTAGACTCCAGCTGCTTCTTCCGGTACGTAATATTACCAAACACATGGGTGTTCCAGTGTTGGAGATGGGAAGAAAAGCAAGCTAAGGAGTGACGTATGGACGCCCCAGAGGGGAGCCAATGCTATGCCACCAGCGGAGGAAACTCCGAATGAGTGAGCCAGGCATTCTGAAAGCGGAAATGAGAAGGGCTTGTGGGCCAGGGAGGCGGAGGCCGGAATTGAATCAATAACGGACGGTGATCCGACCCCAGAAAGGGAAGATGTTGTACGACCATAGCGGGAAACATCTGAAGCCAAGACGTCGAACCGAAAACCCGATCTAGCCGAGCCCGCACCGTGCCACGACCCCAAGTATATTTGGAGCCCTCAAAACCCAAATCATGAAGACCGCATTGAGCGACCCAGTCCCGAAAATGTTGGTTGACAACTCGCGTGGAAGGGGCGTCGCCTCTTTTATCCGATTGTGCCAGTTTGGCATTAAAATCGCCGCCCACCAGCCAGGATCGAGTACAGGGCCCCCCAAGCCACCTCAAAGCAAGCCACAGACGAGCCTGCGAGGACTGCTGCGAACTAGCATAAATGGCGGTGAAATCAAAAGAGCCCTGGCTAGATGTAATGGTGGTATGAATGAATTGCCGGTGGGCTACTACCACAGCAAGGTCCACGGACTCCTTCCAGAGGAGCCAAATGCCACCCGAGAACCCCGTGGCCTCGACCCGAAACGAAAAATCAAAACCGAGCGAGAGAACGACAGCCTTAGCCCGCGCACCACTAATCCGGGTTTCCAACAGTGCCAAAATATCTGGTTTATAAACATAAATGTAATTGTGCAGGATATTGTCTGAAACCCGAGCCGCCTGCGCCTTGACAATTCCATATCAGAATTGACATAGACAAAACAAACAAAGGAACAGAACAGCTATGCCGAGGCACCCAAAGGGCCTCCAGCAAGGGCATCACGGGTTGCATCGGCAACGGGGGACTGAACCATCTCCTCGTCCAATGACTGCGTCGGGACCAACACCAAGGCCATCACGCCCGGGTCGATATCGGGTGGGACGTGGGGAGGTAAGTCCGGCCCATCGGGCCAAGGCCAACCCCCTCCCCCGGTTCTTCTACGCCCTCCATTTGTTGGGGTGGTGCAGCAGGGGATGGGGGCGAGTCCGGGATAATGACTTGGTCACAGACCATTTCAGCATGCGACCGAATATCAACCGCTAAATTTTTGGCCGAGTTGGTGGGCTGTAATTGGATCGTTGTGCGCGAGACATCGGAGGTCCCAAGGGCCGGGTCGACAGCAGACCGCAACAAACCAGCATTTGGACGAGGACGGGCTTGGGTAGTCGGTCCACTATTAACTAAAGGGTCCACTGCCACACGTTGTCCTTTGCCCAAGAAAATGAATGGAGTAGCCGGCACAGCAGAGGTGGTCACGTCCGTAGGTGGGTCAAAAGTGTAATCTAGCACGGTGAACCTGGAGCCGCCGCTAGTAGCCTTGTTACCTCGCTGTCCCGTCTGGTGCTGGAGTGCCGTGCTGGGTGAACCAGCAGTCGTGCAAGCCAGGGGACGCAACGACCCCCTGCCATCCAGTCGTTTCGGAGCAGGCCGCAGACGGTTCCGTTGGACCTGAACCCATTGGCCCTCGTCAGTATTCGTCACTGTCACGGCGTCGGTGTCGGGTTGCCTGGGCGGGTGACGCCCTTCCTCTGCAATGGGGTCGGTTCGACTCGGTGACTGTATGCCGATCGGAGTCCCGGCTGGCTTCTTCGGACAACTCCCCGTTGCATGGCCGGTGAGTCCACAGCCATAACAGACCATGGGCAGCCCCTCAAACTCGATCCTCAACATCTCGCCGTCCAACTCCACGCGCGTACAAAGCAGAACGCTGAGATCCAACTGCACTGCCATGCACGCAAACTTACCACGTTGGGAGTGCAAAGTAGCCTCGTCCAGCTTCACCACGCTGCCGACCACGTTGCCAATCGCATGCAACACCTTGGGATGGTACCAGGCAATCGGGAGGTTCGGGACTCGGATCCAGACAACCGCGCGAGTCACCTGTGCCTGCTCTGGTCTGAAGGATGAGGTCCAACGTTGGACAGATAGAACCTGACCGAACAGAACCCAGGGCCCGTTGGTTAACCCGTTGAGATAATCGGTCGCTTCTTTAAACTTCACTAAAAAGAAGTCGTGATCTAGGTCCACCACTTTCAATGGTCCACGCGGGCGCCAGAGGCCACGATGCCAGGAGCTGAGGGTGCGAAACCCGATCCGGCGACCGAGCAGTTTAACAACCACTGCCTGCTCCCATTGTTGGTCTAGTCGATCCTTGAAAGTCTGGGAGAGCCACAGACTGGTTCAGCGCTCCCCCACTTCAGTCGTAATATCATCGTCCTCAAAACTAGGCGGCTCCTCGTCAATCCACGGTAAGAGCGTAGCATCAGCCACTGCAGCAGAAGTCCCAGCGACGGCCGCACTATATGACGGTTTGGGAGGGGGAGGTTCATCGTCACGCTTCCGAGTCCGGCCTTTTTTGGCCGGCTAGTCCTCGGGGACAATAGAGGCCATGACCCCCAGCAAAACACACCAAAGCAACAAAGGCAACACCAAACGAAACACAGGTGAAAATCTAGATAGGCACCGTTGTCGGCAACTGCAAGAACACAAGCGCCACCATTGTTACAGAGAATTCAGAGAGTTCAGTTCAGTCTAGCCCAAAACTTGGTTAACTCGAGTAGAGCCCGTTGACTTTAGATTAGGTTAGGTAAGGACACAAATGTCATCTCTATTCATACAACATGTTTTTTATTGTTATATTTTAACTAAAATTTAAGAGCATGAATATTTTTGAAAAATTAAAAATTATGGGGTTTTCTAAAAATTTGAATCTTCGAGCTAATATTTTTTCTTATAATTTTCTTTCCCTCACTTAAGACGATAACGAGACTCAGTTTGTCACAAACCCCTTTTTTTGTGTAGATCCAACTCAATATTTTATTGAGATTGAATTGTTCGACTTGAACCTTGTTCAAACAATTGAGCTAAAACAACATTATTTTGAGTTTGACCAAATCAATTTCGAGTCAAGGTAAGTTGTCCCTTTCAAATTTGAGTTCAGTTTAAGCACTTACTTGAACTAGAACACTTTGTCAACCTTATTATTGCCTTTTAACATTGTGTAGAAAGAAAAGGACTTGGGATATGCAAGTCACAGTGACTTATACGATCACATATATAGATGTGTATATGACTGTGAAAGTCCACAAGACTCCCCTCGATAGCAACAATTCCAAAATTTCTAGCATTTCATAAAATCAATTTTTAATCAAAAGATCCAAAACTAGAATACAACGAAAGAACTTTACCTTGACAGGTGAGTGGTGAAGAAGCAAAAAAATATGGCAGGATAGAGGGGCAACGGGGCGATGAGGTGAAGGGATTGCGAGGTGAGGACTGCCACAGTTGGAGGGCAAAGGGATGGCGCCTAGCACGACGAAGTGGTGACTGACAATTGAGGAGTGAGTGATGCCAACAGCTGACAGTTTAAGTGAGAGATTGTGAAGTTTGAGGATAAAAAAGGAGAATGATTATCTTAATATAAAACGACTTATTTTATTTTGTAAGGAATTAGGGCATAAAATGACATAATTTTACTTTTAAAACAAAACGACATCATTTACTTTTTTAAAATTCAGAAACAAAAGTGAGTGCAGAAAGCAACATAAGCAAAATGACATCATCTTGTGCAGGTTGAGCTTAAGCTTGGGCTTGGATTTGGACTTTTGGGCCCGAGACTTGATCCGGCTCGAGTCCAAGTGCCACCCTTGTTAAGGACTTCAATCAGAAAGCTTTTTTCTTGAAATCAAATTCAACCTCCAATGTATATACATGCCACACTAATTACCACTGGGCTCCCAAAATTTATAAAAATTAAATATTTTGATTTTAATATATA
>JAOQMQ010000194.1:25130436-25148079 GCA_027563845.1 Erythroxylum subrotundum
TTCATATCAAGGACACCTAACCTATTGCTGAAGCTGACATGAGCAATCAAAGAGTATGTCACAATCCACAAGGTGTCCTGTGCCAAGGACGGATGACCTGACATTTACTTGTTTATTTGTCTACCTCATTATCATTATTGTACTTTTATATATTTTAATATGATCAAAATAAATAAAACAAAACAATGAAAATAACGTATATATTTAACATTATTTTAAAAAATAAATAAATTATTTTTCGATCATTAAAGATAATTTTCTTGAATTAATTTTAAAATTTATTTAACTTTCAACCGATTTTTGACAATTTAATATCAGTTTAACTTTTTAAATTTTAAATCTTTTATTTTACTAATTTAAAAATCACTGATATTTAAAATACTACTATCTTATATTTGGTATTTCCAATTTTTCATTGTGTTATATAGATTTTAAACATGAAAATATTTTTGATGAGATTGGATATTGGAATATATAACCAAATTATATATCCAATTTGGAGAAAAAATTCTCAATGACTTATTTTTAAAAATATAAGGAATGTTATGAGTCGGTTGGAATAAATAAACAAATAAATAAATAAATAAAGAGTCCCGAGAATTTATGTCAAGTCAAAATCAACATATTTGGTGTACAAGATTTCTTACTTTGAGATTTTTCGAGGATGATCATGATATGCACAACTTTTTTTTTGTCATCATCGTCAAAACCTAATTGAAGTTTTGCAACTTTTCTTTTATATTTCTACAATTAAACTATTTTTATGACTTAAACGTATAATTTTATAATCATAAAGGAGTACTTTAACATTGAACACCTCTTAAGGGGTAGTCGAGTTAGTGGAGTAGGAGGTATGAGATCAAAAGGTCCTGTGTTTGAATTCTCTTATTTATGTTCTCTCGATCGAACCTGTCGTACATGATTTGTTTAGTACAAAATATTCGATAGATATAATTTACAAATTATTACATCAATGCGAAGATTTACCAAATACGCATTTAAAAGATAACAAATACAGATTTCTTCGTTTCTAAAGAAAAAGGGAAAAAAATTTACCGTTAGAAGTAGGCCCAAGAATTTATGAGTTTCTTTAAAGATTATTGAATGAGGTTTATTTAGAAATTTGTGAAACGAGCCACAGAAGCTTTGGTACAATCAATATCCTGACGGCCGAACAAGTTTGGTAATTGCGGAGTGGGGTTTGATTCCGTTTGGTATTTGCTTCTTGTAAGGTGTCATTTATCTTTTTATTTTAAAATAATGAAGGTCAGAATTAAATTTAAAAATATATAATTGTAAACTTAAATGTTTAAAATTTTTTAAAACTCAAATAAAATTCCGAATTTTTAAAGTTTATTTAAAAAATTTAGTCCAAACTCCCATCTTATAATTAATACCAATGTTTTAAAAACCAAACCAGTTCATCGATTTAACTGTGAAAATCTTGAATTGACAAATTTTTTGAGCCATTTTTTAAATTTTTTAGTTTGATTTAATTTAATAATTTTTGTTGTTAAAAATCTATCATTTTATTAATTAATCGGTCGATTTTTGTAAATTAATAAGTTTTTAATTAAAATAATTTAATAATTTAATGGTATATTTTTTAAGTTAAAACTTTAAAATTTTCATAACTAAGAGCAATTATTTTTCAAATTCTTCACAATTTTATAACCGTTTAATACCTTTTTAAACTTTAAGCGCCTCCTCTTCTCGGTTTAACTTCATGTTTAATTTTGAAAACATTGATTAATACAAATAAGGGATGATATTTTCATATTAAAATTATTAAGCAAATAAATAAATGTTTAGAGAAAACATTATAAAATAAACTAAGCATTATAACAACAAAACAAAATAAGTTTGTACCACTAAATAAGATGAAATGATGTCCTTTATATAATTTGTCAATATCTTTTAGATGGATAAGATTAAATATTTTTAAAATTTGAAGTTTGATAAAGTAGGACTTATCCATTAAGCATAAATTTGATATGATAAGATAAGATAATTTTGAGTTTAGCATTAAGTAAATCTTTTTGGTGGACCTATCCAAATAATAAAATCAAATAACAAAGATTGAGAAATAATATAATACGAGCCGTTTGATTTCACTTTTATTTTTCTGTTATGATTTTAGTTTTAATTTTTTTGTTTATGTTTTTCTTAAAAAAACAAAAACTTATTTAGCTGAGAATCGAGATTTGGAATATAAAAACTGAAAACAAAAACCTGTTTAATTGAGATTAGAATTAATTCATACTGATATAAGAATGTTTCATAATTCATTAAAAAATTGCATTAAAAGTGTTAAATTATAATTTTGAATTTAATAACATTTTGTTACAAAAATTTTAATAAGAATCAAATTTTTATGTCAACATTAAATATAACATATAAATACAAAAATGATATAGAAATTAAACCGATAAGACAAAAAATTTAATAATTAAAAAAAAGATTGTTAAATAAAAATTAATTGATTTATTTTAGTTTATAATAATTTATTAATTAACAAAATTAATTAATTAATTATTATTAAAATAAATTAAAAAATTATAAATTAAATTAAAAATTCATCTATTCAAAATTTTTATGTTTGAATGGCGTAAACACGGTAAAAATATATAAACTAATTTGGTATTTATTAACTAATTAAAGAATAATAAAATTGTAAAGGGCAATTAGGTCATTAAAAAAGGGAGAATAGTATTAGTATCTACGAAGAAAGTTGAAAATGATTTTGTCGTTTTAAGGATGGCGTCGCAATCAGGAGCTTCCTTGTCAGCTCCGCTCAGATTACAGCTCTCCTCTTCATCTTCAACGTAAAGTTAGCATCTAATCCCCACGCCCACGAGTTATCTCTTTCTGGGTCGCTCACATTTTTCTCTCGTTGACTTCTGTATGTGAAGATTTCTTTGTTATATTCAAGTTTTAGTAATTGCGTAGTCACCATTTTTGTTGTGTAAGCAAAAGCTTAGCTACCAGTCCATCTTTGTTATGGCTGCTTCTGGTCCCCGCAATGAGGTTAGATCTCTTTTTCTTTTTCTTTTTTCTTTCTTAAATTTGCTTAGATGGTGTAAGTATCTGTCAACAATCTGTTTTCTTGGAAGGAAAACAAATTTTAGCTACATTGATGCGAAGTGTTTCTTATTCAGCAGAGATCCAACTCATGTTGTCTGAATTTCCTGTTTCTGTCATCAATTGCTCCTCTAAGTCCCAAAATTTTTATAAAGATTTCGCTCTCCATTTTCTCGGAAGCAAAGACATGTTTTGTTTTTCATCTACTGGAGCTGAAAGTTTACTGCTTTTTCAGGCGCACTTTGGATCAAAATTGATCTTTTTTTGGTCTTTATTTTGTTTGTGATTTCAGTTTCTGAAGCAAGCGAGTTTTGGTGAGAGGAATGAGCATTGCTCTATAGGTAATTATACTCATCTCAGTCGAGTAAAGGTTTCCTTTTACAGTCAATGCTAGTGTGAGTCATGGGTTGTGTTCTTCTGTTGAGATATCAGATGTTGTGCCTTTACTTCTTGAAGAGGCATCCCTTTCGGTGGAAGAAAATTGCTCCTTCCACAGTTCCACTGTAAGCTTGTCTTTCGCTGCTCTGATTCATTACCTCAACAGTAACAGCTAATGAGTTTGGTTTTAGGATTTGATTGGTACAAGGAAACTACATGCTTCCGACATTCTGGTTTCCTGAATAAATAAGACCGTTTGTTTATGTGTCTTTTGAAAATTCCTCCCTCTGCACAGGATCAAAATATCTATAGTGTTTCAATGCTAGCCGGTGGAGGAAACAGTAGTCCGGAATGTGCATCACAAGTAGCTGTTCTAAGCTTTGTAGAACTTCCACCAAAAACCAAGATTTGCATAGATCCTCAATTGAATTGCCGAAACTTGGTTAATTTACAGATGGACAATGCAGAAGCATATGCGCCTTGCATTGTCGATATCGATATCGACTTCCAAAGTAATGGAAAGACTAAATTCGATGAGGAAACTACTGGAACTGGAAGTATCAAAAGCGAGGGTCTCCTGAAGGTAAGAACTTACTCATTTTTGAGTAATGGATAGTTTCGAAATATTACATGTATTTAGGATCAAGAGTGCCATGGAAGTGATTATTCTTTTATCAAGTTCTGAGTGATTTGGTAGTGTCTTAATCTTCCTCTTTATCCATTTGCTATGCTTGAATTGATCAACTTAATTTGCAGGGAATGCTGGAGAGACAAACAAGCCTGAAGGCAACCCACGGATTTATGCAGCTTTTTCCTGATCAGAGCTCAACATTAGGTACATAACATTGCCATACTAAGGCATAACCAATTGGACTGGTCATTTCCATACTGACTTGGGGAAATATTATTAGTGTCACCTCTCTAATAGTTAGAGATACGGCTGCATATTTTTGGACCTCAATGGAACTTCTACTGAGTATTGAATCGCATTTTATGAAAAGTCATGCATGTGCTGTTAAGCTATGCTTCATTCCTCTGTTGTTGGCGTTAACTATTAGACAACATCCTGGTTTTTCCTTTGCTATTGAATATCTTGTTTCCAGATTAGGGTTAATCTAATTTGAATGTGCTTGCAATTCTGTTATGTGATTTTTAACACTTGCAATTGACAGATAAGTCATTTACGGAGAGGATTCAAGATGTACCTAACAACAGACTGAGACGATATAAGCGATCAGCATCATTTAATTCAAGAAAAGTTGCTATCCTGTTCTCAATTCTGTAAGTTCTGGATTCACTAGCCAAATATACGCAAGTTCTAGCTTTCTGTTTTTTCACTAGTTGAGTTCTTCAGCGCCACAGTAGTGTGGGATCTGTGTATGCATTTCTGTTGCCTAGCATGTCACAAGATTAAGCTGATAATGCAGTTGGTTTTACATAGAGCATATAATGCTGATTTGATCTTATTGCAATTCGATAAGAAAAGAGCTGTTGCAAATAATGAAGAAGCTAATACGTTAGGAAGCAACACAGAATAAACCGGATTAAGTTAGAAGTCGGTTGGAACACTTCAAGATACCGGGACTATGGTATCAATCAGTCCATCATCTAGCAGCAGTTCATAGGGGAGAACTAACAAGCAATTACACACTCTATAAAAGGAAAAAGAATGTTGCTTTTTGTTCACTTTATCACCAGTTTCCATGCCTTCGATCTAACCACCTACTTCTGTGTTCTGTAATTTTTGACACAGGTCAAGCCTCGGGACGTTGATATTGATATATCTGACATTAAGAGCGAAGCAGACGGTTGAGGGTTTCGTTAATGTCTAATGATTTTGGCTTCATAGCTTATAGTTACATGCTTCAAGTTACTTGTATTCGTAAGCTGTCTTCCTTGAAGACTGCTGTTGAAGTTCCCTTTTGAGCCTTTGATTTGAACTGATCAAGTGTTCCTGTTCTGATCTCTGTAAATAAAGTAGTAACTATGCTCCAGTCCTGTTTAAGCTAGTAACTAGCAATTCAAAGCACTTGCAACAGGGCAATAGGAGCCAGATTGAGAGGGAACTATCATCGATGCTTAACCACCAGTGAGCCTCGATTACAAGTATGTGCAAGTGATAATAAGATAGTTCTTCTAGTCCTGTAAATTTTTAACTAATAGACCATAATATGTACAAAGCTCCTAGCAGGTCAGCATATAGTTACCATTTATCAAAAGCATAAAACAGTATTTATGTATAAATGATCAAGTAAATTGACTAATTCTTTCATGACAAGTAATGATAATCACTCGAGAATGCATAAATAATGGTTATAGAAAGAAGAATGGGGAGTAATGAACAAGAGAACAGCCTGTAGGATCCCAAATGTGAACTTGGCAGGAAATAAATATAGGATTATGCCCCCAGGAACTTTGAAACCTGATGACGCAGTGAAAGAATCAACAGGTGAGTAGAGTTCATGTCAAAATCAGCATCTGCCATGTATTGGAAATGTAAATGGTGAATCAGGGTATTGGATTTCTTTTCTCTATATCTGATCTAAAATGAACTCTTAACATGCACAACCCCCTCCTTGTTGCTCTGTCTGGGATGAATTGACGGTGGGCTTGAGGTTGACATCAACCATGTCTTCTTGTTTTGTTGAAGAAAGTGTTTCCATTCCTGGCAAAGCAGCAGCTATCTTGCGAAACAGAGGCTGCAATTTGCGTCCAAAATAAGAAAAGTCGTCTGAAGATCTAAAAAGAAAAGGCAATGACAGCTGACAAGCTTCAAAGTTTATTAATAACGGGTAAATAATGTCTCTCACCTTGATATTAAATCCTGCTTTGGCACTGGTCTCAATGAACATAACTCCAAACTCACGAGCCTTGCTATCTCCTTCCTCTATTGAAACTTGCCTTTTTGATCATAAAAAAGAGTTGCATAAGTGAAACCAACATAAATAACTTAAGTTATAGACACATTTCAAGCTTAAAAAACAACAAAATAACAGATTGGGATGTACTAAGTATTTATTACCAGCAAAATTTACAAAAGAAAGTCAAGAATAGCAGTGGAACAATGCATGTTTCGCAGGCTTTTAAGGATGCATGCCATTCATATCTCACTCGTTCAAACACTTAATAGATGCAACATTGACGTAAATGTGACTGAGTTGAAAAACTTAATTGTACAATCTAATTACAGTTATTATTGTCATTTTCCAAAAAAGTTCATTTTTCAGTAAAGGATATTAAGAGAACTTATATGCAGATGGAAAAACAGTTTTTTTTTAAGAAGAAAAATATCAGTTTTTTGACTTAAACCCTTTTTTCGCCATGGGGTCATCCCCAGAGCAAGAAAAGGCCATATGATCAATCCAACTAATATGGACCACAGTCCCAATAAAAAGAACTGATATTACATCTCACCTTTTGTCAACAAGATCAGTTTTGTTGCCAACAAGAACTATGATAACATCACTGCCTCGTTCTGTTCGTACTTCCTCAATCCACTTGGAAGTGTTCAAAAAAGACTGTCTATCTGCATAATAATGAATCAGTAATATATTTAGCATCAGGTAAGCAAACATGGAAGATGTTGATTTCAAGGCAAATTGAAACCTCAACTATTAACAGCAGGTTCACCCAAAAGGAGGTAGAGAAAAATTTTGCCTTAAACATGCAAAGGAAACACATGTTTGTAACTAGCACAACAACAATGTTCATCTGCAAAATATGCAGTTTATCATCTACCATTAATTGAAGCATTTTAAAGTTAAAACAACTTACTTGCTACATCATAGACAATTACAGCAACAGAAGAATCCCGGATATAGCTGGGTATGAGACTTCTAAATCTTTCTTGCCCAGCAGTATCCCTGCACAAACAAATAAAGTTGTTAGAAAATCTAGAACATGTATGTAAAGAAACCAAAAAAATTAGCATTGAAGGGACAAATTGGATGAGCACATAAGCCATAGCACTCAGAACATAGTTTCTAAATAATTAGAGAACAAAAAATTAAAAGAATTTTCTTCACAAACATCTAAATCGTTAAACGAAACAACATAATTAGCACAACTACATCTTTATCCTAAGCACAAAATTTTATCAAACATAAAAAGGAAAGGAAGAAAACTATTTTATTGCCACTAAGAACTTGAGGTTTTGGGAGATCAAAGGAAATGTAGTTGAAGAGGAAAAATCTGACTCAACAATTGAAACTTCTCATGTATTATTCACACAACAACTGACCCTACTCTTAGACACAATGTCTTGATTTTCTTATGAAACCATGAAAAGTGCTGACCAAACATTCCAACTTCATTCCATGTGCAGGAAATATTTTTGACAAATGCACAAGACAAGAATGCTATAATATTTCACGAAAGACTTTGTTTGTTGGTCAACCAATTCTATCAAGTTTCAAAGAGTTCTCTTCCAAGATCAAAAGATATTTTGTTTCCTCACAACATTAGCAAACAATCACCATAATAGATCAAGCAATCACTAATACATATCAACTTGAGACGAGACAAGAGCGACCTACCAGAGCTGCAAACGAACAGTGCGATCTTCAAGGTACATCGTTTTGGACAAAAAATCAATTCCAATTGTAGCCTGCAATGCACGTCAGAAGACAAAAGCACTAAGCAACAATCTTGCAACTGAAAGATCGATCAAAACGACGACTCAACATATTAAGCATCCATCAAAGCTTAATCAACACAACTTATCACACTAAAACACCTAATAAATCCACACTTCCCCTACTCCTCTGAAACAGATCAACAAACTTAACACGAACAATTCCACCTCAGGAAACAGATCCAAACAAGTTATTTCATTCAAACCACTCAAAACGCTGTTAAATCTCCCAAATCCATTTCATTCATCATTTGATCCACCTGACACCTTCACAAAACTAAGAGATCAATCAAATGATCTTCGTACAGAATACCTGATAAGTCGTGTCGAATTTATCGTACATGAATCGAGTGATGATGCTGGTCTTACCGACCGACTGATCGCCGAGGAAAACCAGCTTGTACTTGGCCAGAGGAGACACAGTCGCCATCTTCTCTTCTTCCCGACAATTCAATTAACGCTATATATATATTATATATGAACAAATCCTAAATGCGAACTTTTAGGTTTGATTTCGGTTTTCAATGTGTAGATCTGAAAATCTATGAGGATTGATTCAAGGATTTCTCAGAGACTGGAGAAAACTTTGTTCGTGTTTAAATGGAGGGCGAGGAGAAACCGCCAACCATGAAGAAGCGCGGCTTAGTCAAATTTCCTCATTTTTCCTCTTCTGCCCCCGGCTTAGTATGTCTCTGTACACTAAAATAGTTATGTCAAGTTATTACTTTTTTTGGTTTATATCATGTTTTTTCCAAACAAGTTATTTTAAAAAATTTAACTTATAAATTTTTAATAATTTTAAAAATTAAAAAATTCAAAAGTGTCTCATTTTTATTATTCTTAAATTTCGAGTCAAATTTTTTAAAAATTTAAATTTAGTGACAATTCAATAGTTGAATTTTCAAACTCTTGTGTGGGCTATCCTTTACGAGGGATCAATTCACTTGTGCCCATTTTCGTGTGCCACCCTGTATCCTTCTCCATCCATCTATTCATTAGTTGTTTCTGTTCCGTGTGTCACCATGTTTCCCTCTTCATCTCATCCATTAAATTAATAGATAGATAGATAGAGAAGGACATAGGATGACACACAGAAACAAAAACAACCACCCTGTGCCTCTTTATGATAAAGAATAACAATAATAACTTGCTAAAACGTAAAATCTGAAGATCTAAAAAAAGTCTAATATCATTATTTAATGGATGGATAAATGGAGAAAAGTACAAGGTAGTACACGGATGGATGGATGGATGGAGAGAAGTACAACATGACATACGAAAACAGGAACAACCACTCTGTGCAGTGCCTTTTTATGACAATCTCGCTAAAACGTTTAATATGAAGATTGAAGAGGTCTAATATCATACGGAATAACTTTTATTTCTATTTCCTGTTGATAAATGAAACTTTGTTTATGTTGCAAGAGCACATGCAGTCTCCTTTTTCACCTTTCTCCATCACAAGCAAGATCCACATGCAAACAGTAAGCACGATTTAATGATCCGATCCATGTTCTAAATTCCTTTTTATAAAATAATATTCAGACATAAATGTAATTCATAAGCTGAAAGTTTAACATGATTCAGGTTTATATAAAACCAACATCAAACATTTTAAAGTCCCGACAGGATAGATAAGCTGATCCAGATCACCAGAGACGATTGGTTCTTCAAATATTTTATGCATGAAGGCAGATTAGATGCTATCAAGTGCCTATAAATGTAAGGAAATGGTGAAGAAGCAGCTTTTAAAACATGAAAGGAATTGATTTGATAGTAATGCAAGAACCTTTCAGCAATAATTTCATATTGGCTTTGCAAAAGCGAGACACTTCAAAAAAGAAGTCTAGAAAGCATATGTAAGGTTGGAGCCACACAATTAGCATTCTGGCCCCAGGTCACAATTATGTGGTTGAGAAATTGACAATACAAACTCCTAACATTCTGTTCCCTAAAATCTGAGTGATATCTATCGAATTTCATGAAGCACAATGTGCAGATACAAGGACAGGAACGATATGTATAGCCCACCGGCTTATACAACACTACATTCTAGCCACAAACTCAATGTTCGCATTTACCGAGACCTGAGACCCCCACAAGCTCTTTATCATGTCAATAAACCAACCAAATCGTATTATAGGTAACATGTTCATAGCTCATGTTCAGTCACCATGAAAAACCTATCTGTAGCTCAATCACAAAGCCCAGGTAGTGATTCTGATGGAATGGACAGAGTTTATGATCAAAGCATCATAGTTCCCAACCCAGCCATGATCATAGCGGATAATTTTGAGAAGAAAGAACAATCATGGTAAAGCTCAAATCAATCATCTCTCTAGCCGATAAATTAGCAATGATATTGCACCAGTATTAGTTTGTTAGTTGTCAGATGCAGTGCAGTAAGTATTTACTTATGAATCTCACAAATAACTAATCCTGTTACCTTATGCAGCTGCCTTTTTTAAAGAACTGGTCATTTGTCTCACTTATCATGCTTCTGCCCTCCTGATGGGATCATGCAGGTCTGTCAGTTCCCAAATCCCAACCGATCTAACCATTCAAGTTCAGGAAGTCACTTTCAAAGTCCACAAGGTAATTCACTTATACAAGAAAATGCATGGTTTTTAAACAAATTGTTGTATGAGATTAAGTTTCTGTGCAAAGAACCATAACTTTTGTCAACTAATTCATCTTTGCTGTAACAGTATCTCTTGGTATCCAAATGTGGCTACATAGGCCATCTGGAGCTTCAGCCTTCAATTTCACATTTAGGCTATGAGCTTAAACTAGAAAATTTCCCAGGTGGATCTGAAACATTCGAAATCATTCTAAAATACTGTTATGATCTTCCTTTGGACTTAAACCCCAGTAACATAGCTCCACTAAGATGTGCCTCTGAATTCCTAGAGATGAGTGAAGAATTTGAAGATGGAAATCTTATCTCAAAGACAGAAGCATTTCTTTCGTTCATACTCCTATCTTCCTGGAAAGATACAATCACTATTCTGAAGTCTTGTGAAAATCTATCTCCATGGGCTGAAAACTTGCAAATCGTCAGAAGATGTTGTGATTCAATTGCACGTAAGGCTTCCACAGAGAATTCATCAACTGGAGATACAGTTAATGAAGAAGGGTGGTGGTATAATGATGTGACCACACTTCGCATTGATCACTTCATGAGGATTACAACAGCAATCAGGGCAAAGGGGGCAAAACCACAAGTTATTGGTCAAAGCATAATGCATTATGCAGTCAGATGGTTACCAGGCTTGGATATGGACTTAGAAGGACTAAAGGGTTATGGGCATGGGAAAAATGAGCTACAGTTCAGTATTCTGAGTGGGAAGAAGCAAGATGAGGGTGTTGGACACACCAAGGAACAAAAGACTATTATTGAAAGCCTCGTAAGCATACTTCCTCCTCAACAAGATGCTGTTTCATGTAAATTCCTACTGAAGATGTTAAAGATGGCTATGGTTTATTGCGTATCTCCAGCTTTGATTTCAGAGTTAGAGAAAAGAGCAGGGATGACTTTGGCGAGTGCCAAAGTTAATGACCTTTTACTCCCTAATTATGAAAGTGAGGATCAAAGGAAAATGACAAAGTGAGTTTTCCACTATCTCTTTCTTGCTTGATCTTTTACGAAACACTATAGAAATGGATGCTAACACAAGTAATTAGCCATACTTATGTATTGCTTATTGTCACTGACATATGTGCAGACTGGTTAAAGAAGGCACAGTGTATAACGTCGACGCGGTACAAAGAATTCTGGATTATTTTCTGATACATCAACAAGAAAAACAACAAATGCACTCAATATCAGCAAAATCAATCGTTGCTAAGCTATTGGACAATTACCTAGCTGAGATTGCAAGGGACCCAAATCTTGCCGTCAGCAAATTTCAAGTTTTGGCAGAATCTCTGCCAGAAAATTCTCGAACTTGTGATGATGGTCTTTATAGAGCTATTGACACATACCTCAAGGTATCCATTCATGTATCTATAAATTTCTATTACATAGGATACTGCTGTCTAACATCCCTAAAATTGCTTCAGACTCATCCCTTACTTTCTGATCATGAACGGAAAAGGCTGTGCAAAATAATGAATTGCAAGAGGTTATCACTGGACGCATGCATGCATGCAGCACAGAATGAGAGGTTGCCAGTAAGAACTGTGATTCAGGTAAAGTTTACCAGAAGTCTATCACTAATCCATAAAATAACAAACTCTTGTCAAGATCTATGCTTAAATTCTAGATGAAAAGCAAAGAACAAAGTTTGTATCAAAATGTTATATCAACTTCAGAGACTACTGAAAAGCTTACTAAAAGTTCCACTTGCATCTGATCAGAATTGCAGGGAACTAAACAGCGTATAAGATTCTTGAACCTTTGTTGTACATGGGAGAACATCAACTCCATAACAGAGGCCTATCTGCCCAAATGAATTTAGCGGATATCTAGTCAAATGAAAACTCCAATCACACACTTGACACATATTATGCCTGTATGCTTCGCAATATATAGTAAGAATACAATCATATTAACACTTCTGATAAGAAACAGAGGATAAGTACGCAGGTGTTGTTTTCAGAGCAAGTGAAAATGAGAACAGCCATGCAAGGGAAAGAGCCCATAGCAAGTGGAGATAGCTCAGAACAGGAGATAAACCAATCAGCAACAAAAACAGAAATTATAACCCTTAAAGCGGAACTTGAGACTGTAAAGATGAAGATGGCAGAGTTACAGAGAGACTACTCTGAGCTGCAACAGGAATATGAGAAGATAAACAACAAGAAGAAGAGCATATCAGGTTGGACTATCAATTGGAAAAAGATCAGGGGATCATCTCTTCCCCATAAAAATGGAGATGGAGGTGAAACTGAAGCAGGAGAGCGACAGTCACACCCATCATACAGCAAAAGAAGCTTAAGAAGAAGATTATCTTTATCGTAGTCATTCTAAGCATAAGGCAGATATGTGCTAAATACAGCAAACGGATGGCTTCAAAATTTCCAATCTGCTAGATTCTACAACGGCATCACTTAAAGCTTGAAGAACAGTTTCTTCTAAACCCTTTGCTTCTGATCTAGACAAATCCTTTCCTAGCATCTACAATCCACCTATGGCTTGCTTACTGGTGGAAATATTATGAAATAGTTTGCAAAATCCTATTTAGTAAAGGCATACAAGGTTTTTGAAAATAAAAGAAAAAAATCATCTCTAATAGACTTCAAAGTTCAAAGAATGAAAAACAAATATGGAACATACAAAGATACTATCCAGAGGCTCACAATTGCATCCTAGAGATTAAGAACAGAAGGAGAATCGAAGAAACTAGTAGTATCCACAGTTATAGATCTTTCGTAATTCAGAGATTGTAAAGCGTAATCATTATTTCATAGTGTGTAGTAACCAGACAAGGAAAAAGTTTCAAGCCATTCCCAAACTCCTAAGCTCACAACATGAAACTAACATTTGACCATTTCTCGCGAATTAGATTGAAACAAAGCTTTCCCCCCATCGCCTAAATTACCTACCATTCTTCATGCTACTCCAAGGAAACTTAGCCTTCTCAGCCGCCGCATCACCAAAACGTCGGGTTCTCCTACTAGGATTCTCAAACCTCTCCTCCTTAACTCCGTCAAGCCAATGCCTCCTCTTCCCATCGCCACCGTCTTCTTCGACAAAGCTAGACTTCTTCTGCTTATTCATCCTCTCCTTCTCGTCGGCGACAGCCTTCAGAGGAAAGAGATCGGGAGATATGGAGAGAGGCGTACGGAGTGTGACGTAAGCCTTTTTGTAGTCGGGTTTGGCGATAAGCAGACCTCCGCGCTTCCTCTTCTTGCCCTCCATGTTGAGAGTACGGACGTTGTCGACGTCGAAGCCATAGAGGGATTGGAGAACGCGCTTGATCTCGATCTTGGAGGCGGAGGGGACGGTTTTCAAGGCGATTTCTTTGATGTTCGAGAAGGTTGTGGGCGTCAAGAGCTTTATCGGAATGTTCGCGAAGTGCACAACTCGTCTTCCTAGTCTGCTACCCATCTTCTGCTTCCCTCTCACTCAACACACAGGGTTCTTCTGTGGTTGGAGTGGGCGTCTGTTCTGGTGATTTTGCTGGGCTTGGGCTGGACTAGCCTAGGCATGGAAATGGACAGGCGGGCTGGCCCAAATCTAATTTATGTCATTTTTTAATTATAAAATTTTCAACCATTCAATAAAATGAGTTCATTTTGTTAAATTAAAAATTGATAGTAATTTAACTTTAAACCCTCAATTATAAAATATAATATAATATATTAATATAATGTTATTTTAAAATATTTATGTTTTGAGATTTTCATTATCTTATTATGTAAAATTAAATTTAATATATAAAATACCATATTCAAATGAAAATTTTATTTTAGTAAAATGGTTATATTTATTATATCGATAATAATAAATCCTATTATTTTATTATATTTTTATAATACTAAAATAGAGATTATAAATATACGTAAATAAAAAATATAAAAATAAAAATATAAGTTAGCATATAAATAAAGATATTTTAATTATACAAAATTTTATTTAAGAAAAAAAGTATTATCTAAATTCAATAGAATTCTGGATTGATCATTTTGTTGAAAATGTAAAGTATAGATAAAAGGTAACTTACGCTTTTTATATCTTTCAAAGTTAATCACTAAAGTCTATATGAAAAGGTCACTCTATATATTTTTAATTCATTTTTTAGAATATCGTTTAATTACATTATCTTTTTGTTTATTTATAACTATTTGACATTAACTTCTACAACATTGTATTTAAAAATATATATAAATAATTTACAGGCATTAAAAAAATTTATATGATAATTAAATAATATTATTAAAAATAAGTAATAACCTTTAAAAAATAAAAATTTAAAATATAAAATGTCACCGAAAGAAGTTATCCTTACTCATAAAAATTTTGATGTTTAATTGAAAAATAAAAATTAATTTATTTATTTTGACTTATAAAATTAATTAATTTACAAAATTGACTGATTAAATAATTAACAAGTCGGTTTTTAACTATTAAAGTAAATTGAATCGAAAAATTAAAAATAAAAAAAAATTAATCTTCAAAATTTTCATGATTGAACATTTGGCTGAATTTTTTAATAATTAGTTATGACAGCAGAGGCTAACACAAAGTGTGCATTGCTTGAGATGTTAGTAAATCGGATGAATACAACAATTAGTTCAATCTTATGAATCCTTACAGAGGATATGGCAGGGGTTAGCCTCTCTCGGAGGCTCTTGTAATTTGTGTTATTTCCCTTGTTAAAAAAAAGAACATAGTATCTACAAGTACTGGAACATGTAACGAACCACACAAAAATCTGCTTGGTGCATGGTTCAGATTATGCTTCCTTCTTTTTAAGCCGATATGGATACTTCTGGTATATTGTAATGCTGCTAACGACAAGGGGCAGTGCCACCAGACAGTAGAATGAGGGAGGCTTTCCTTCAAAAATGAACTGAAGTAAGGCTGTCACCAGAAGTGCAGAAACAATGACAAATCCCTGCACGCAAATGAATCCATAACGTATCGTCTCAACACAAAACTTCCTCGAATTTCCGTTTGACAAGCAATTTGATTTCTCTAATTAGCAACAAATGTTGACAAGAACTTGATCTACCAACTACAGATGGCAAAAAGGGTCAATCCCGACTGAAGTCAACCGACAAAGTTTGATTTGACTGGGTTTCAAGCTGAGTTCAGGTTTAAATAAAAAATTTCGAGGGCTTTGTTCAAGTTTCAAGCTTGATTGGCCTATAAAAAGAATTCTTGCCATCTCTACTACCAACTAGTGATGGAACTTCAAGCCATATCCTAAATTTTCACTGAATCACAAAATCATCTAAAGCTGTACCTTTCTAACCCCGCCTGCGTAGCTCGTAACAAGGCCAACTAGAATTCCTCCAAGAGCATTGGCTGTGACAGGAATCTGATAGCAATACATACTTCAGACTTATGGCACATGAGAAAAATCTGACAGCAATAAAAACCTTAAAAGGAAAATCGACACAGAATTGTGCTCACAATATCTTATCACAAATAATTACGAAAATTTTGGGAGAAAGCATTTATGTATTACAGAGAAGATGCGGTCTGATTTTTTACAACTCTCAACCATCTCAAACAAGGACCCCAGGTCAATTTTGCATTATCTACTATAGAATCCTTCCAAATACAGTATGAAACCAACTTAGTATGACCTTAACTACCCACCAACAAAGAGATTTTTCATATACGGTACAATAACAAGGTAAATAGCAAATCAACTTTTGGCTTTTTATAAATTAGGATAACAGGTAGCTATTTCTCATCTAAAGTCCATTCAGTGACCACTATATATAATTCAAGATAGCACCCAATCATATATCGCTAGAAGTTTGCACATGTCAACAGAAGCAGCCAATGACTTGTTACACACCATGGATAAATAAGTCATCATATTGGGTATCTCTAGCATAAATAAAGGGACAGCAACCATGTTGATGTCCTAGTGTTTCCCAAAAGCATTCATCTCACAACTTGATATAAATAATCAGCTCCACAAAAAGTTAAGTTCTTATTCTATCACAACAGGCCACACACAGGATAATGACATGAAACCAAAATTTACTCCTAAAGCAACAGTAGTTCCTCCATCAGATATTCTACCACTTAGGCTATCTGAGAAAGAGAGTTTCACAACCCAAAAGTTATGAAAAGTTGGTTATTAAGAGGCAATATGATCTATCCTAAACACAAATTTTCTTCAGTCCTCAAACTCAAACAGATTAACATGCTGATTCAGTAAGCTGACTACCTAGTCCAGGAGGTACTTCCGAACATGGAAAGCCAATTGACAATCTTTCACTCTCACCGTCATAGTTGAAGTATTAACTTGTCATAACATAAGGCTATTTTACATCCTCTCCTGTTTTAATTTCAAAAAATGACTAACTAGATAGCATAAACTGGTTACCATTGTTAGTGGAGTCCAACCATAGAAAAATCCGTGTTGTTTGATAGCATCTCCATCTGGGGACCTAGTGATACTTGCCAACAAGCACAGGCTTCCAACAATAGACATTTCCACAGTCATCAAATATGATGAATGCTTCTTCACCTGTTGTGAAAAGAAATATTAAAGGTTGGGGGTAGGAATTGACAAGACCACAGCAACGTTATGGACAATGGAAAAGAAAAATTGACAAACCTGAGAGGCCCACTGACACAAAGCTGAAGCCAGACCAGAGAGCACAGAGGCAACAAGGACAGGAACAATTCCATAGAATAGAATTTGGTCAGGGTTATTACTACCAGTAGATGCTTTGCTAGATCCTTCACCAACACTTAACAGAACAGCTGCCATGATCAACAAGAAAAGAGCTCCAAGTTGTTGAGTTGATTGCTTCTGCCTGTTTAATAAACAAAAATTGAAAAAAAGAAGCTCTAAAATACACCTAAAATCATACAACTACTTGTATCTACACAAACATACTTTCTCTTAATTGTCTCA
>JAOQMQ010000194.1:25179563-25196676 GCA_027563845.1 Erythroxylum subrotundum
CATAAATATATTTATGTGTTAAATGGGGTGATAGATGGACGCAGGTATTTTTTGAGAAAGATAACTAATAAAGCCTAGTCACATAACAAGGAGTTCGAATTTAATCATAATCCAGAACACTTTCTAGCCAACTAAAGTTAGAATCTGTTCATGCTAAGATCTCCTACATAGAATGTAATAGCTCCAAACTACAAGATTATTGACTTACCAGGATTCTTAACATTGCAGCCACTCTCATTGGCAATGGCCTTGGATTCCCTTGGAGTTGTGGAACGATGGGCAAACGAGAACTGATACCTCCACCGGGGGATACGGCTATAACCTCTGAAATATACGATTGTAACTTTGCACTTGCAGAGCCCTAGATAACGGGTCACCATGAGTTCTATGCTAAACAACTTGTGTTCCATGAGATACAAAAATAACAACAAAACACAAAATTAAGACCTTATCAGTTTTGGTAAATGCTTGTTCAACTACCATCGCATCATTTTCCCTATCTGACTCAGAAGTCATCATGACATTGGTTACAGCATCATTCAGGGGTGGAATATCCTTCCTGAAATTTAAAGGTCTCAATCAAACTGCTATTTATTTGCATGTAATGAACATGCAATTAAAGAAACAGATAGAGAAAAATCAAGACTAGTCACCTTTTATCGTTAACGCGCCAACCTCCTTCTCCATTCAGGGACAAAACCACATCATGAAATGCCACTAAAGCTGGTCGATGAGATATGGTTATACAGGATGTTCCCATAGCTCGAACTTTTTTGCAAAAACGTTCTTCCATATCAGTAGTTACAGCACTAGTGCACTCATCAAGGATTGCAAACTTAGGCTTATGATAAAACAGTCTGGCCATCCCCAATCTTTGTTGCTCTCCCAGGGAAAGCTCCTCACCCCAATTGACCTCCTTCTCAGGGGGGTAACGATCTAATAGATACTCGAGATCAACCTAGGAAACACATTTTTGTTACTCACATGAAGAGCACCAAAAAGAAGAGATCAGGAAAGATACATGACCATGACGAGAAAATTACATTTTTCAACAGTTCCAACATTGCATTGCGGGTGAGAGGTTCAACCTCTTGTTCTGCTGTCAGAGGATAAATTAACTGATCACGCAGTGTGCCTACAGCTGTATATGGCCTTTGTGGAACATAGAAAATCTCCTTATTGAGATCAGAACCAACACCAGGTTTTACAATATGCCCCGATACCAATGGCCAAAGACCACCTAGCACTCTGAAAAGTGAGCTTTTGCCACTACCATTTGGGCCTTGAAAGAAAAGGAAACAAGAATGAATGCATTTCACAAAGCATTAAACATATAAAGCTAAGGCTTGACTATAGCATAATTAAGGCATCACCTAGGCATCAAGCCCCTACTGTGAACTGGTTGGTATTTAATACTATGTTAATATAATGATTAATAGAATTTTCAAAAAAATGTGTTAAAAATTAAGATCATTCTTTTTTTCTTTCTATGATGAAGATAGTCAAATGTTAAGATAGACATCTTATTATATTCAGGTATCTGGAAGTTCAAAGTTTTCATCAAAACACGCTAGTTTGGATAAAGACTTCCCAGTGAGGAAGAACTCCAAAAATAGAGAAACTATCAAGCATATAATCCAAAAGATTTGATTCCCCAACAGTGCTGCCAAGTATGAAATGGATAGAAAGGTTGCAACAACTTTATACAAGAATCTTAACACCAACAATAAACCAATAGCTAAATGGTAGAAATAAGAAAAGGGAATCATAACACAATGGTGACTAGCAGAAAATCAAACGAAAAGATGCAGGAAATTGTAAATTGTTTAAAATGAAACTGAAGCAAAATATTACTACCTGTAATCAACAGATTAGAACCTGGTTCAACTTTAAGAAACAGATCCTCTACCAAAACATTACCAGTAGGTGTAACAACCTGGAAAGGTAATAATATCATAAGAGCCTGGAACAAGTGAAAATATATCGTCTTGTATACAGCTCCTTAATTTCAATTACCTTGACACCAGAAAACTCAACAAAATCAGCTTCACTAAAGTAGTTACCACTTCCACTTCTTCGCAGAGAAGCTTTATCATCATTGCTTAGCTCTCTTGATATGGCTATTAATTCGTGGATGCGATCGGCATAACCACTGTAACAACAACTGTTAGAAAGATGCCCAAAATACAACAAAAACATTCTTAAACACCATATTAATAAGTTAGATTAGTGAATTTAAATTTAAAAGCCGAATGAGCTTTTGCTCCCGCATTTCAGTTCACAAATAGTTCCTACTTAATCCCTGCCAAGTTACCAACGATACATCACTTAGCAATTGACTGACAAACCCCTCCCCAGAAAAAGGTAAAGGGAGAGTATCTTCTGATGAGAATTAGAGGTCATTTCATGCTTCCTTCGAGCCAAGTGAAATCTAGAAGTTGTACCTGAGCCGATTAAGTCGTCTTGAGCTTATAGACAGAGTTCCCAGAGATTGGAATAGAGATATTACAACACTGGTGTGGTATCTCAAATTGCTTAACATCTTTGCCCTTCCCAAAGTAGAAGTATCAGGTCTAAGATTGCCAGCAAAGAAGGGTTCAATAATCAAAACAACAGCAACAGTAGCACCTAGATACTTCACCAAAAAGTCCTGAATCATGCCAAACCACCAATGGTCATGATGAACAGCTCTCATATGCCTAATTAAATCCCTAAATTTTTGCTGAATATGAAACTCTTCTCTCCGTTCTCCTCCATAAAATGCTACACTTTCTGCATTGGTCCTCAAACGCGAATGAAGCTGCCGATATTCACCTTCTAATTGCTGTTCTTTGGACATTAGTTTACCAAAAGCAGGAGAAAAGTTTCTAATCATTGCTCCTGCTCCCAGTACATAGCCCTGAAGATGATATCACAATTAAAAGTCGCAAACAACAAGAGTGCAACAGTCATCATAGTAGGGTGGAGATAATAGCAGTAGCACTTTGCAATATGATTCCACAGTTATCAAGGCAGCAAGAAAAATAGCAAAGAAGATCCTGTACCAGTATCCAAAAGAAATATTTGGGGCTAGTATAGGAACACAAGCGCCAAGTGTAAAGAATGCAATCAGTAATGGCTGTCAAGTCTTCTTGAACAAGTTCACTGAGCTCCGAGCTGAATCTCGGTACATCACTAGCAATTCGTTGTTCAGGGTTAGTAACCCGACCATCAACATGTGATATCTTATAATAGGCCATGTTCTGGAAGGAAAAAAAAAGAACAAAAATCAATCAAAGGAAGGACTACATTTATTTTAAGGTTAACACAGAGTCAGGTATATGCATTCATCAAGTAACAACTGAACAAGATCAGTTCTTGTGTCAAATATTGACCAATCTTCTAAACTGGAGGCTGAGAATGTTGACTATTTTGCAGTTAATTGCAGTAACCATTGATTTTTGACAAAGCAGAATTTCTGGAAATTAGAACCTGTGCATAATATCTCCATCAACTCACCCGGCGATCAGGAGTAGAACATGCATGAATAACCAATAGCATAAGAGCATTTTAACAACTTGACATGTAATAACATAAGTCTAATCAAAAAAATAAATTATTGCAAGCAAAGACTCCGCTGAAAAAGTGAACCAATTAAAAACCAAGCTGAAACACATGGAAATAATGAAAAACTAGTACCAATTTAGGATTGTTATTGACATGCCTAATTTTGAGTGACTTGATATCTAAACCAACACCAACTTATGGTTTTGCTGCTGCAGCTTAATGTGCATTATTTCAGAAAAGGAAGATAGGAAATCATTCTTTGACCAAACAAATAAGTAATGAATAAAGAGCTCAAAAGTTGAATAACAACTCTTACCTAGAAAACAAAGAACATAAAAATGAGATTAAGGTAAATAATAGAATGATAGAGATTTGCTAAATGTCATTTCTACAATTAAGCCATGGAAGATCATTACAGTGAAATGTGACAAGTGGATGAGGAAAGAAAAAACATAAAATCAGAGAAACAAAAATCTCAATACAAAGAGGCTGACATAATATAGATGAATCAAAATCAGTAATAAGAATTTAGCATAGTTCTGCACAGAAACAATAAGCAGGATTACCTCAAAGTAATGGGAATGGATAAGTTTCGTCAATATTTTCCTGAAACACAGGCTCAACGTCCCTCTCACGTACTTCGACGTAGAATGAATGGTTGAAATAAGAAAACACAATAAGATATTTTCAGATATTAGATGGAAGAATAACGGTACACGTCGCAGAAAAGCAGCACGAAACAGAAAGCCTTGTACTTTTGCCAGTCTATTGGACAAAGCAGTTCTCAACACCTGCAGAACAAAACCAAATTTGCTTATCAACATTACCAGAACCTTCCAAATAGTGCCAAATTTAACAAGTTTACATATATCTATGTGCTTTGGGAGAAAACATAGATAATAAACAAATAATGCAAATGCATGTTTCGTGAATTTCATAATAGATTTCAATATCAGTTGCTGATCAATGCAACAGTTTATTTCGTATATTCAGTTTCCTTTTTCTAAAAATTATGTCATTGTCATCTGAAACAAACACTGGTCAACATGCAAATAAACTGGAATTGTGTCTAAAAAGTGAAGTCACTTCGGCAGTGAGTTAAACAAAAGTGAGAAGATGTTATCTGTTTTTGTTCCCTCAGCTACTAATATTAAAGTGAGTGCAAAGATACACCATAGATGTATAACATCTCATGAACAACTTCCCGTGTACCCAAATCATATTCAGAGAGAGAAGGTAATTGCATTAAACACATAACTTTTTGCATAATAGATTAGGGGGTAAATTTGTAAAATATTGTACTTATTAACATACTAACTCATAAAAGAAGAAAAACATAATGCATAACACTTTGCATATCAAATGCAGGAATCTTCTGGAAAGAAAAAATAGCAGCCAAAAGGCAAATGATAGTAATTTGCTTCTAAATAATTGAAAAAAGAGTTGAAAAAAATGATTTTTAAAATACAGGCGAAGAATAGCAGAATCATGGTTATATATGTGCTTCCTATATATGTCGGCACTTAAAACATCTCACCCCAAAATATCATGACACTAGAAGCTACAGAAAAATAAAAAGTAGAAGAATTAAGTAACATAAAGGTAAGTTGGCCACATTCCTAGAACATAGAAGTGCACACGGATGAGAAACTTACTGCAAGCGCTACCATAGACAAAAGATTAGTAGCACCCATTCTGCCCATCTGAGAGAGAAGGACTGCTGCTAGAACTTTAACCGACTTCAAGCCTCCTTTCTTTGGTGTTGCTTTCTTAGCTTTGTTTACCTCTGAAACCAATTTTTCAGACTTCTCTTTATCATCTCCAAGCCCATTGTAATGAAAAACTGAATCCGATCTCTTATTACTAAAGCGAGACTGGACATATGCAGCAGTTCCGCCAGCAACCAAAATACTAGTGGCCAAGATTAGAGATTTCCTGTTTGAACAACAGAAGTACTATCTTTTACCACTTAAATAAGAAGTAAAAAGTAATGCCTCCACAATTTAAGCTGACAACATGGCAAAAACAAACAAGTCTTTGTTTCCGGAAATTTAACAGTGCAAACGAAATTTTATAATAAATAAGAATGGGAAAAAGGTAACTAGCAGCTATCATCACAAAAAATAATTACGGTCATTTGAAAGCAACCCACAACAATAGACAGCCATTATTAATACATATCCATGTACTAGAAGTAATCAATACAACCCTTTACTATAGATAAAAGATATCTAAAGCCCCAGAACAACTCTCAGGTTGCAGTCTAGGACATTTACTCTTTATCCACAGCATGGACTTGGTCAGAGTCTTTCACAAACTCGCAATTTTGAAAGCCTACGAATAGAAGTTCCTTTGTAAATCATTTCTCAAGATTACTTATGGTAATTGGCTACCTTAGAATCTTATTTGCTCCTCATAACTAGCAACCATCTACACTTAACATTTGCAATTACTAAATCATCTACACTAATATGACCGATCATCATCATCAACACCCAATTGAAATCCCTCACTGACGTGGGCTCTGGGGAGGTCTGATAGTACGCACTAATTTGTCATCACCTATTAATATAGGAGGATCCAACCTTTGAAACCACATATTGTACAGAAACTAGAGAATCAACTGACTTCTCTAGCATCCAATACATTTAAATAGCCAAGTTAACATGCATAAAGACCTTCCTTGAGATTGATCACTCAAATTGACACCAGAGCATGATTTCTAGAAGATGGAAACTCGGTCATTTCTAAACCGGAACATTTACCAGTTTCACACTGTAGAAAGCAATTAAATAAACAAAACTACTGCAGACAACTACAGTACCAGATATATAACAATCACAAATAAAGAAAGCAAAATGCACTAGAGAACTCAAACCTTCTTGAAGCCAGGATGTCACGTCCATGTTCGGTTAGTTGCAAGAGTTGAAGAGAAGGCATGCTGAATGTGAACCTCCTCCAACAACCAAGTATCAATAATATACCTCAAACTTAAAAGCATAAACCATCTGCATTTATCATAAAATAAATAAATATAACAAAACAATAAATCAGAAACTTGCATCATTAGCATAGAACACCAAACAACAAAATAGAATTAAACAACACAACAAAGCAGAATCACCAGACCGCTCAATAATTAACACCACAACCACTCAATTCCTCAAGTTTCCCATATCAACTTCATCATCCTCAATAGCAAACCAAAGACAACAAAACACACACACACACACACAAATGGAACCAGTTCACCAAAATTCGCACTATCTCTTCACGTACAGATTCTCCAAGAGACTTCTGAACTCTCTCTCTCTCTCTCTTCCCCCTTAGCATAGTAACTACAGTTTCCAATTCACCAAACTTCAAAGACTCTTAACAAACAAATTAAACACGAACCTAACAAACAACACAGTTCAGCTAACAGACAACAAATGGACAAGTTCATCAAAATTCACTCTATCTCTTCACATACCGATTCTCCAAGAAACTTCTGAACTCTTCCTCTCTCTCTCTCTCTCTCTCTCTCTCCTTAGTATAGCAACTGCAGTTTCCATTTCCCCAAACACCACAGACTCAACAAACAAATTGAAAACGAACCTAACAAACAACACAGCTCAGCTAAACAACAACAAAGAAACATACTGAATCCGACAAACCGCACCTCGCCGTCGCAGAGTACTACAACACTGGTCAATCTTCAGGAACCGGAAAATGAATGAATCGAAATCCAGATGGCGAGAGATTTCAACAAATAAAAAACCTAGAATTTCATCGGTTAAGATTCACGAAGCCAACGTCACAACACCTAAACAAAGAACGAGTCCTGCCTAAGAAGAGAAGATAAAGAGAATCACTAAAAAATATAAAAACGAGCGAGCGAGAAAGAGAGAGAGACAGAGAGAGACATCTATTTCTTAATTATAATATTATTTCCTTTTATATACTTTTTATAATTATAAATGCTTTTAATTAATAATTAAAACTTTTAGTTCTCCTTTGACTTTTTCCCGAAAGTTCATATCCAAATTTTAATCATCGGCGACGTTACGTAAGCAAATGAAATCACTTATTGTTACAACTCTGTTCCAATTATCTTATCTACGTATTTACGCAGTCGTATGACCTATAGGCAAATCTGGCTCTTAAAGCTATTGATTAATATAATTTTTTATCTTTTTTATTAAATAATTTTATCTTTATCACAACAAATTGAATTACTATCAAATTATACATACCATAAAAATTTTACCACATTCATGTCTTAATTATTAGTTTTAGTTTAAGAAAACAAGAAGATTATTTGTCATTTAATAAATTTTAAATTTTTATTAAAAACTCCTTATAATTTTAATTTTTTAAAATATATTTTATAATTTGGTTAAAAATAAAGATGAAACATATATAATATAAACATATTATATAAACCAATCACATATTTGTTTACATAAGTCAATATAGTTCTTAAACTAAATCAAATTAATTAAATTCAAATTAATAATTTATTATAATTATTTTTAATTATTAATTTAATTAAATTAAATTAAATTCATGTTAGGTTTAAAGTCTAACTGTTAGGTTGCCATGTCAGTGATATTTAATTAATCATATATATGACATTCATACTACGTATATTTCATTGTTATTTTTCAATTGAAATATAAAAGAAGTGTTTTTTAAAAAATAATTAGAGTCATAAGAAACTTTTGAAGATAATTTTAAAGATTAAAAAATTTTAAATGTTATTTATTTCTTTTACTCTTATTTCTAAAAATAAAAACTTAAAATAATTATTTTCTCATTATTTATTAGATTTAAAAACAATCTCTTTATTAGTTAAGAATAAGATTGTGTATACTAAATCCTCACCGGAACTAGTGTTTAGTGAGATTTTTGCTAGATTGTTATTATTATTTTTCAATGCTTATTAAATAAAATGCTTTTACATATAATACTTCGCAAATTATAAATATTAACTAAACTGTTAAAAGAAAATCAACAGATTAAAAATAAATATCGAAATCAAAATTTGTTTTTTTATATAATTATATTAATTTAGACTTGGTGGACGTGGTTGTTAGGGAAGACAAAAGCGAGAACAATCTGGGGCAGGGTGGTCCACAAAAAGTGCCAACAAAAGACGCAATCATTACATCATTAAACTATATTTTGAAATTCGATGAAATTCAAGATTTGGGTTTTTTTCTTAATTTTTTGAGTTTTTGAACTTTTTTTTAATTTTAGATTAGAGTTAAGTCTATTCAAATTAATTAATTTTAATTTTGTTCATTAGGCATGAGAGTTAAAATATTATTTTTATATGAATTATTTGACAAACTTAATTTACAATATCATATACTTTAAAAATTATTACTTTTATTTAATATATAGTTAAAATTTTAAAGTTTAAAATTAAGAGAAATGAAATTTAGCAGGACTCAATCCTACCCAAAAGTGTAATCAGGCTAGTAGCTTATAGCCCGAGATCGAACTCGATTATACTCGAACGATCCAAAACTCATTCAAATTTGATCAATTCAAATTAAATATTTTTTTTAATTTAAAAATTAAAAACAATGTCAATTTTTAAATAAAAATTAAAGCTCGAAATGTTTTAAAAAGTTCAATCTGAAACCAAAAATTCGGTTAACTAAAGTCGTGTCAGGCCTAGTTGCAAGAGTATTAATTGAACAACATGAGTAGGAATAGGCTAGTTTCGTGTACATATAGTAAGTGTTGAAAAGACATGGTTATTAGGTGGGTTGTCATTGTTTTATAATTTAAATTCAGATTTTTTTCAGCCTTTCAAAATTAGTAGGAGAAATGCAGTAACTTGCACGAATCCATCAATTAGAAAACTACATATTTGGTATTAAGTGTAACAAACTATCAATAACTTATCTCGGTAATGGAGTGAACCAAACTTGGATATTATATAAAAAAACAAGCACTAACCAAGAGCTGGATTAGACTCGTAATTTATAAAGATTTAAGCCCATTAAAACCAGTTGGCTAGTTTGGTATCTTAATTTTCCTATGTGTTATTAGGGATTCCTGAGTGGTTCGTAAGCGCTTACAAGAGGAGGTGAAATCAAATCTTAAATATAAGCTCATTTTTATTTTGACTTTGCACCACACACAGTGGGCCCACAGGAGGGCCCTTTTCGGGACCACTCTCTTTGTAGTGTTCTTCTTAAATTGAGTTTATGAGATTCGAATTTGCGACGTTGAGCAAACTCAGGCTGAACCTGACGGCTCTGATATCACTAATCCCCCCATAAGTACTTACAAGGGGAGATGAAACTACAATTGGTATCAGACTGTCATAAATTTGATTAAAGATTGATTAAAATTAAATGATTTAAAATACGATTAAAAGATATTGCACTTATTTATCAAAAAATTTGAAATTTAATTAAAAATTGTTAAATAAAAATTAATCGATTTATTTTAGTATACAAAAATTTATTAAACACGCAAAAATTGATCAATTATTAGTAAACTGATCAATTTGTAACAATCGAAAAGTTAAAAATCGAATAAAAAGTTAAAAGATTCAAAATTTTTACAATAAAACCGATTAAATTGATTAAGTTTTTTAATCACGAGTAAACACCGATGCCCTAGCTTCATTATGTTTAGGCTCCTTTGAACTTTAGACTTTTCTCTTTCAAGTTTTAGCCTAGTTTTGGTCTCTCAAATCCAAATCTCAACCTTTTCAATTTTATTCTCAACTTCGACTCAAATTTTCAAGTTGAACTCTAAATAAGAATAATATGGATGATAATGGTTCGAATCGGACTTGTCACTTTCCTTGCCCAAGTAACCGGGGCTTGACCCATCCTTCGCCTTGCTCAACTCTAAATAACATCATTATAGTCTTTAATTTCTTGAACTTAAGTTAATGTTGTTTGGAAAATTTAAATCATCTTAAACTGCTTAAGCTGTCTTAGAGCTTGAGTAATTCAGGCTTAACCCGTTGACTTCGACCGAGTCAAGCCAAGCCAAGCCAGGCTTAATTTGACAACAACAAAATGCCAACTATTTTCCTTTTTCTTTTCTCAACTCGCCATTGGAATTTTATGTACACATTAATTTACAAATAAATAACATTGATAAATAACAAGAATGACCATTTATAATAAATAGCAACGATGATCATTTTAATTTTAATAAAATTCAATGTTCAAAACACCCACAAGAGGGTTTATATACACATCTCCTCCTTTTACCTCACTCAAGAAGCTTAACATTGTAATCTACAGTTGTTTACACTCACAACACTTTCTTTTTCTACAGTTGTAAAATCATCAAGAAAAATTTTGAAGAAACCAAAACTTAAAACATAAGCAAACCTTAAAAAAAAAAAAAAAAGACACGCTCCTAAACAATGTTTCATCATATTCTTTTACCTGTCTCTTACAAAACTGAGAATCTTCACAAGCCGCTTTAACACAGTACATTCCTGTCTTTGTTCATCACGAGGATCACGTTCTATGTAAATTCAAGATTCATCTTCTGTTAGCTGCACGTTATACACATGCTTCATGTCTGCATCGAAAAATCAAGATGGGCACATGATGTTTTAGGAGTTTTAAGCAAAAGACACAATTACTTTTAAGCAGCATATTGCAAGTGGCGAACACACCACGACAGCTGAACTAGCCGGGATCTTTTGAAAAATGGATTCTTATTTGAAGAGTGCATAACCAAATGGACAAGCTCACAGTAACCGGTCAATTTAGGATCTAATTCGGGATTTTTCCTCGGGAGGTGCCGAGAAAGAATTGAAATGTAATAATATTGATTCATACAAATACAAAAGAAGAGGTTCTACCTATGGAATATGGATAGCAAAAGGGAAAAAACACACATTTTACACCAAAATATTATTAATATTGTTTCAACAAATTGTCTCCCAAGTTGGATTATGGTAAAGGACCAACATATCCAACCAAACAATTAGACGCATAGTGAGAGCTATTTGTTAACCAACACAGAAATGACCAGTTCATGGCATGTGCGGTAGTATTCGATATATCGTTCTCGTTTAGAACGGTATATGAAATAAAATCTTACGTTACCCACCAACTTCCAATGCGCTACCTCAATGGAGCAAATGTGTATTTTCAAACATCAATCGGTATATTCTTCACTTTGCAGTAACTAAACTGTCCTATAAGTTCCAAGATAGGATGGATGCTCTTAATAGTTAGTAGATAAGGATTGCCTTTACATGAAAAGATGCACCTCATGTTACCACTCACTAACATCAAAGACTACTAATCACAAGGATACAGCCTAATAAGTAATAATCTCAACTTTAAAAAGACAACGTAAACGGACCAGCACAGCATTAAACTTAACAATGTTCCTCAAGCATTTTATCGCACAAGATTAATAGGCATGCTATTGTGCAACTATTTGAGCAAGGCAAGAGAATAAACTACTTTGCTCACATGTTTTCACATATTGGAAAGCAGAATATGATAAACTATTCTAGGTAAACATGAACCTCATTTTTGTGACCCGGGCTTATTTGCAAATACCTGACTGCATTTATCATAGCATCCCAGATATTTCTATCTAGTCCGTATATAAAATACTAAAGCTTGAAACGCTGAGTGATACCTTTCAATGATGGCTTGTCATGCTTGTCTTGCCTCTCATCATCATTCTTCCATTCACTTCCATCATCGCCATCGTCGTCATCATCACCCATTTCATCCCTTCCATCATTTCCTATATCACTTTCACTGGCTGTCTCCCATTCTGAATCATCACTTTCCTGTCCATACATGTGTCCAGCAATACCCTCACCGCGTACACCGCCATGTTTGATAGCTGCCTCTCTAAACAACCAGGCTGCACGCATTTGCTTCTTGACTAGTCGCTCAGCATAATCAGGAACTTTATTTTGCCTCATAGACAGATCAGGATCATTCGACTGAGAGCATTCATTGATGAACAGAATAGCATCTAACAAGCTCTCTTTAGCTAGGCCTAGCATGTCATAAGCCTGAGCTCTTCTCCAGAGACTTTTTGCATGACGATTAAGCGGGTTGTGAAGGCAAAGTGCACGTGTAGCATCACTTATAGCAGCTACAGGTTGTTGTAACAGAAGATGACACTGAGCTCGATTACTGTAAAGAACAACTCTTTCTTTTCTGGACCTGACTGGGCAGAGCAACAATGCTTCTGAGTACTTTGATGCAGCTTCAGATATATTCCCTGACGAGAAAAGGGAATTCCCTTCAAGCTTGACCACCAATGCTGCTGCCTGCTTAATATGAAGATCATCTTTAGGAATATTTTTTTCCCATTTCAATCTTTGTTTACAACTTAGCACTGCCTCAATTAAGTCTCTTGTTCGGTTACTAATAGAGTTACGCCCTGTTCCTTGTGACTGGATACATTCCTGAAGCACATTAACAATGGTATCCCCAAGTTTTTTTTGCTCACCAAGTGTCGTAATCTCTGCCAGGTCGACAAGAGCAGGCACTGCCTTATCAATCACCTATACATCGGCACAAGAAGCATCAGGTGAAACCAACTTAATTTCAACTAGAATATCCAAAATTAATAAGGGAATTACAATATTCTTTAATTTTCTTTCTACATATAAGCCTGCTCTAGTTAAAATAGCAGCTCAAGCTGAAATTGGAGAATACCATTTATATCAGCAAATTGTAGTAGTTAGCACTGTGCATGTTACGTTTATGCGAAAATGAACTGCAAATAATTATAAACAACATAGAACTCTGATTACTGAGTTGTGCAAATATGATATGTCTTTATGTTTCAAGATTTTTAATGATTGTTACAGTGGAAGACATACTCAATATCTTCGGGTCCCATCTCATAAATTTCTAATTTGTTGCAATTTGAACATTACATGACAGCAACCTACCGAAAACTTCCCTCTCTCTTCCCTTTCATCCACAGAACAGAATAAAAGGTCTAAAACATAGAAGAGTTCTACATAACTAACGGCAGACGTTTGAAAGTTAAGTATTATAATGATTCCATAGAAACAATTATAAATCATAAAATGCCACAATCATTCATTTCCAAGCATAAATATGCATAATTGCTAACTGTGCAATTAAAGTGTATGTTTCATCTATCCATAAATCTCAAAGTAGGACAGAACCGTCAAATCCCATCCCAGTGGCCTCATCCAGAAGCACAAAACTAACAAATATGCTTGCAAAAGTATCTCTCTGACTTCTCTGTTAAAACTGCTTAATTTACCTTATTGCATGCACTTGGATCTTGAAGCAGCCAAAGAAGACAGTCTATAGCCATATACTGCCAATCATCAGATGAGCGAGCAATATTACATAATGCCTCAATGATACCAGGACAGCTAGCTACAGGTCCTCGACCAAGTTTATGATGACAAATTGTTCTCAATAAGCCTATACCAGCAGGTGAGTTTTCATTAACAAGTCCACCCCACATCCCAGGAAGCTTAACTAAGAACTCAGGCTTGCATATTGTGGGAAGAAACTCGGACTTGAAAGCAAAGCAATTAATGAGCTGAAGTGACCAGCATTGCAACTGACTAGCCCATTCCTCTGCCTTTCTTGATTCCATTTCAACGCCGCCCATGCCACGTGTCAGTAGATCGCAGTGATAGCTTAGCCTTCTATCAACAAACTGGTAAAAGTGTGTGTAAACTATCTCTAGTGAACTCATCGCAAGTTGGATAGAAAGCTCTAGGATTTCTCCATGGCTTGCTATAGCAGGAAAAGTACTGGGATATGTAGCCAAGTGTCCAAGAGCTCGCACAGCCACTCTTTGTTCCACCCATGTCAACCTCCCCCTCAAAAGCTCAACCAAGGGAGGAATTACATCAGCATGTAGAGCAGCTCTTTCAGCAAATTCTTCCATATTCATAGTATAGGATCCAATAATATGGGCTGCATAGTAGGGAATGTATATATTCTGGTCATGGGCAAGCCAGCGACGATTCTTTAATCCTTTCCATATAAGTGAAGCCATGCACTCAAATATTCCCAATTCGATGAATTCAGGGTCATTTGGATGTGCCATGGCAGTGTTCCAGAGGCCACTAATAGGGAGGACTTGGCCATCATCATCTTGTGAAGGGAGTTCTCTAAAGAATTTTAATATACTCGCTCTACGCTTGCTTGGATTCCCTTCCTTCATGACACAAAAAAAGCACCCAGGGTAGGGGCAATCGGTAGTCATTTTATCCATGCTCAAAGAGTCAAATGCTTCAGTTCATAAGGTACCAAGTGTCATCGACTGATTGAATATTTAACTACATTCAACCCCAAAATGAAATATATAAGTGACCAGGCACAATACATAATAACAAAGCAGTAAAACTGTTGGGAGGACAATGATTCTTCATATATGATCAAATTCCACTTGCATACAATGACAATTAAAGGTAATGCATTATAAATAAGATATCGACAAAACTTATTTCATTCAAAAGAATAATTCAGTTGTCAAATATCAAGCAAGTTCAACACATCGTCGAAGCTGCAACTTCCACAACAACTTCAATCAACTACCGGGAAATGTGACAGAGAAAAAGACAGTGCTTTTCTTTTTTTTCAAATATACCTATTCTCAGCTGATATCCATTGGAAGAAAATGAAATTTGCTATTTGCTATCATCTAAAATCATTCTCTACTTGACATTGGCACGATTCCTATTATCAAAAATTCGAATAACCTACAGTCTGATTTGCATACTTCGTTTGAGCTTCTGCTCTTAATATCAAATGGATCAGCATTATTAACATAACATTAACAAGGGTGACCACATTTTTTTTTCCTAATTCTACCTCTATGCAACTAACCATAAAATTCCAAAATCAGTTCCTTTTGGAAGACATACTTTCATCAACATATATAGATTCTGTGACTTTTAAAAAGCAAATCCATCCACTTAGCTTCCAATTCTTTGGTAAAAAAACTTTGCAAACGAAATCAAAAAACTCATTCCATTAACAATTGAAATATCCCAAAGCACTCCATTTAAGCAGAAACATCAACAAAATTTCACTCCTCCCTAAAAAATACTATTTAGATCAAAAATAACAAAATTTCATATTCAACAACCCAAAAAGAACAGAAAGAAAAAGAAACCATAGCTCCCTTTCTACAACAAAGAGCATAGAACACCCGTTCAACACCGATCACGTAAAAGATAACCCTATCAAAAGAGAAAACCTACTCTACTTTACAGTGGAACTGTCAAAAAGTGAACGCAAGCTTGGATTTTGGAAAAGCATCAACACAGAACAATAGAAGATCAAAATAAAAAGACAATTAAAGCCACAAACAAAAGCAGAGCACTCAGAACAGAAAAATAAAAGGAAACCTTGGGAAGCTAGAGAAAGAGGTGCCGGAGCAGGAGACTAGGAGGAGATGGCGGCGGCGGTGCTAGGAGCAAAGGTGGTGATTTGAATGCGACAGCGGAGAGAGGATGTTGTACTAAACCCAACACTCGTAAGTTCCACTACGAGTGCTTCCTCCGTCCTGTTTTAACACAATTAGCCAGTTATGTCTTTCATTTTCTAGTCCACTCGCACTCGGTGTCTGTCGCTGTCAGTTTCGATCACGACTCTCGAGTGTATTGAAGGAAAGAGGGGAGGGAGTGAGCCAGAGAGCGCGTGGGAGTATAGTGAACGGTGGGCCAGGGCATTTTCGTTATTATATAAGGAAACACTAACTATGTGTCGTTGTCCGCTTTTGGAACGGGCACTGGCTTCTCTCTCTTCTCTTTGGTTTTTACCGTTTCGTTTGAAAATCGCAATATTTTAAGATATTTAATAATTTATAGAAATTTATTTATATTATATTGTAAATTTCAAAACCAATTTATTTATATTATATTGTAAATTTCAAAACCAACATTTAATATTTTTATTATTTAACGTAAATTTTAGTATTATAGTTTTATTGATTGGCTTAAAGAAGTGTTTTTTTCTTTATTCAATATGTTGTATTTAATTTTATTATAATATTTTATAAAAAAATAATAGAGAAAATGGGATAGGTCGCCCTCCCACGATATTGACAACTCCAAGTTAATCAATTAAATTGGATCCATAACTAGTCTAGGCAATAGGTTGGTCTAGCTCGACCCGAAATTTGTATTAGAGTTTGAGCATAATTTGATTTAGTGTCTGTTTGGATGAGATTTTAAGAGGTTAATAAATATTTTTCTCTATCACAAAAGTTTTTTTTAAAGAAAAATGAATATTTTGTTGTAAAATAAAAAAACACTTCTTTAATAAATATGATTGTTTTGGCATTCAAAATACAACTTTTTGAGAAACTCAGATGTTGAGCTTCTCAAAAAAACCTCTCAAATGGTTTTTTTGAATAGATTTTTTAGATCGATTAATGAACCTATTTTTTAGTTCTTTTTACCCTTATATTTTATACATAATTCTCACAATACCCACAAACTCATCTTTACCTTTATCTTGCAAACTCATCTTCTCATATTAGTTTTACTTATGTTATAATTCATATAAAATATTTGGTTAGATATATTTTCATTTATGTTTCATATGGTTTA